>OZ010593.1:5146512-5266512 GCA_963932145.1 Acanthosepion lycidas | reverse complement strand
TTTTGTTTCAATTAATTTGCACAAGGATATAACTTTATTTTGGTAAATTAAATTAAATTTACAAACACATTCGCTGCAGCTGATTATATTTAATCGGTCGATGGCTTTCCTTTGAAGGATTGGCGCGATTGCGTCTCGATTAAGGGATGAGCCTCGCAAAACGGAGTGGCTCTTGCAGCGTGTCTCACTGGCCATGATTCGAGGTAATGCTTTCTCCATCATTGTGGTTGGCAGAGGATAGCAAAAAAATCATTTTGCTTATAGTTACTTTGTTCAAACTTTTTTTTTCAGAATGAAAATTAATCGAAAGAACAATTATACTAAATGGTAATTATTCTAAATAACTATGTTTGAACTACGTATGTGGTCTTGCTTTGAGAGAGTCAATGCTAATTTACTTTGAATTAATAACGCCCTTGAAAGATGGCGTAGGATTTTTTTTTTTTTTTTCAGAAAATACAAAGTACAACCAAAATCTACGTAAAGTATATTTCTTGACTTTCTTCAATACACTGCAATTTAAACCAATGAAAAGTTCATGACAGACAATTTGCAAAAAATATAGCGTTGGGTGATAAATGGTAAATGGACCAGAACATCGAACAACGTGCCGAATTTAATCCAACTTCCTTCGATTCACATAAATCCACATGAACTACTAATTCGATTAATGATACATAAACATTAATACCAATACTTGATATCTTCTAAATGTTTAGTTTTTGATCTCTTACAAAATACCATTTATAGTTTATTACACTCATCATTAGTACTCCTTTATGAAGTCTCCTTACGTCTAATCTTGGTTAATAAAATTTATTAACATATTTACAGCTATCTTTGAAATATTATAAGACGCCTAGGTTTTGATAAGAGTTACCATCAGAAATTGATATATAAAACTCTTAGGACATAAATTCAAATTTATTAATGCCTTCGCTTCTACCTCGGATAATTGAAACCTTATAAAAGGCTATCTAACTTTTTATTAGAGTTAACTTTTGAAATTTCTTTATAAAACTTATACTTTATTTTAGCCAATAAAATAATATTTATTAAGCTACAAAGAAAGACACTAATGTGTGCTCTCGGTTTTATTTTTTTAATTTCATTCTAGATCAGTGGTTCCAAAAACGGTGTGTCGCACCTCATAGGTGAAAAAGATAGCAGGTGAGGCGGAAGAGGATAGCAGGTGAGGCGGAGGGATTGAAAGACAATCAAAGATTTAGAAATAGTTTCAAAAGAATCCATGCGTCAAGAATAAATATGATTTCAAAATTTAAAATATGATTATAGATTACTTGTAATTGCATGCAAGAGTGCGAGTATAAATAATTTCATCATTGCGATATTTTTCTATTATATCAAGTATTAAGAATACAGTAACTGGGGTCCGCAAATTGTAGGAGAGAGTTATCAATAATAATATTCCCTTGTTATCTCCTTTTAACCCTGACTCTGTTTTTTTTTTTGTTTTTTTTTTTTAAATGTACATTTTTATCGCATTTTTCGAAAATGCCACCCAGAGGGGAAAAAATGTTCTGTATCCCTCTGACATATTTGTATGATATTGCCCTTTTCTGTTTTTTCCAAATACAACTCTAAACTCAAGACAAATATAATAATTATATTAAAATTGAAAACATTTTTTGTCGTTCTTTAATCCTCCCTCCTCCTCACCCACCTCCCGATCATCATCATCATCATCATTATCATCATTATCAGTCTCATATCCGGCTATGGTCGTAGCGTCGCTTCCTAGATAGACACCTGACCAATCTCCTCGTCGTATCAGGGTTGAAAGCCGGACAGAGATTCGTTCATACGTAGCGAGTCTTCCGCAAGTATACCTGGCGGAGACCATCCCTTTCCAGATCAAACCATAGCCGATGCCCTCCAGCTTCAAGACTGTCCTTGGTCGCAGACACCTGGGTGTTGATTTCCCTGAGAGAACCCTCCTCTCTGGATGTTGACTTCAATATAGGAAGCCATCGATCCAGAGATGCTATGTCATCACTGGCACCAGTAACATCCATAGCTACGGAAGCCATTCTACTCCATTGTGCTAGATGGATGCTGAACCTGCAAGAATGTGCACCTGTCCTTTGACAAGTCTTCTTTGTAAGACTTACCATCCTCCTCACCAGAATATCACGGTGGGGGAACCAGTTAAGTCGATGGGGAGCCGACCATGTCTCAGGTAGTATTGGCTTATATGCTACCAGTGACATCCATATATATATATATATATCTTTAGAAAAAAATTGGCCTATCATGGTACGTACTAAGTTAGGCTTAGTAAATATATTTTCGTTTAATAAAGCCTTTACCAATTGTAAAAAATATTACCATGTAGAATTGTTTTGAATAAATGCCTCGCTTTGAATCTCATTTGTTTATACAAAGAGCGAAGAAAAAGAGGAAGCAAGAAGCAGCAACTTCCGGCGTATGTTTGGGCAATACTTTCTTGAAATCTTTGTGTCGGCTAACAAGCAAAACTTTTTCAAAAGTAACTAAAACCCCCGCCTCACTGCGCTGATGCCATTGAGAGGGTTGTCAATAAGTAACTCGTAATTCCTCGCGCCACTGAAAACCGGGGCAAGTACGGTGCGCGTGCCATCTGGATAAAAATAGGGAAGTGAAAGCATAAACAAGAAATGATCTATACGTCTCTCTCTCTCTCTCTCTCTTTATATATATATATATATATATATATATATATACAGTGTAACCCGGATATAAGAGAGTTGTCGGGACCGGAGAAGAAGTCTCTTATATTCGGGTTTCTCTTATATCCGGGTTAGGCCTATTTTGTTTAGGTAAGTATGGCTCTAATTTGGGATCAGATAACATCTCTCTTATATCCGGGTTTCTCTTATATCCGGGTTTCACTGTGTGTGTGTGTGTGTGTGTGTGTGTTTAGGTATGTCTGATTGATTAGAGGCATTATGTCTGCTAATTTTAAATAAAATACTTTCATACGCACGCAGAACTCCGAAGGCGCGAGGGAACAACGAAAGATGCCTTCTCCAAAGCTAAGTAGAGTATTAAGAAACGGGAAATTTTCGTTAGAAAGCAAGAAGAGCGTGCTGAACTTTGATGTAATATCAGTCCTCCTATATGGCACTGAATGTTGAACTATTTCTTCACAGATGAAGAGTAGATTTGAGTTAAAGAAAAAAACAAAAAAAAACATGTGCTTCTACAGAAGAATGCTGGGAATAACTAGACAGGACATATAAGTATTGAATAATTTTTAATAAAAAGGGATCAAAAAGGACACTTGTGCTAAGAATCAGAAAGAGACGGTTGAAATTTTCCGCGGCACATAATGGGGAAAGATGGTTCGGAGAAATTAACACTCACAGGATATACTGAAAGCAAGAGAGTAGATGAGAGCAATGAGTAACATACTAAATGAATTTATGCGAATGAATGATAGAAAATGGACTAGGGGAGATATTAAAGGGACAAACTTTTCCTAGAGCAACAAAGGAAAGATGTGGAGAGCCATGATAATCCATTCCTGAATGGACACAACGCAGAAATTGTGCATAGTGGTTCTTGCGCCTTAACTATTTTTTGGTCATCCTCAGGAACGAAACAGATGATGATGTCAAGCTGACGTTTTAAGAGCGTTTTGTTAGAAAACGATATCATTCACGGATTTTGTCTAGGAAGGCGTTATTGAAAAAAACAAGAAAAGTAATTGGTTACAGTGTCTGTTGCCCTTTAACATGATCAAACAAATCTGTTTTATATATATATATATATATATATATATATGTATTAAGACATTTTTATGTTTAACATTCTTTTTATAGATACAAATATTTATGTAAATGCTCTGTTTAAAATAAACAGTATTAGACAACGTTTACCAGCCTGAATGTCCGAGAAATTTTCATAGAAAATATTCGTCCTCTCTCTCTCTCTCTCTCTATATATATATATATATATATATATATATATATATATATATATATATATATATATATATCACCAAGGTCGTGCGGACACCACTTGTACTTCAGTCGTAGCAGAAAGGATGTCTTTAGGGTAAGAAAACCTGACAAAGTCCATCTCTATTTAGACTGGTTTTGAATTTAGTATTTTCCTTCTTCTATATTTGTTGCTACCTAAAAGAAAGAAAACCCAGTCTGTCCTACTATTTAATCCATAGTTCGGGGATATGGATTAATGCCTTTTACAAGAGAACAAAAGAGAATCGACTGAGAAGGAAACTTATACAAATAAACGAATCTAATAGATTAACGTCTTTTAAGAAAAACATTCAAATAATTCCATGTTAAAACTTAAGCTCTTTTTTTTTTAATCGTTTACTTCAAGCAAGGCAATAATGATACAAAGGGGTTACAGAGACCGAAAGCGAACGGGAAAAACTTAGCGAGAAGTGAGGACAATATAAGAATAGGAATCAGAAAGCAAGCAAGAAACCAGAAAAGGTTTCCACTGGCTAGAAATACGAAAGAAGAAACTATTAAAAAAAGAACTTACGGTTACATCTATTTCAGCCGTAAAATGGTGAGCCCTAGATGTCAATCTAGTCGTATGTCTTTTAAGAAAACTCTGATATATGAAAATAAATAAAAAATACTTTGTCTCCTGACGAATGAATTTCAAGTAAAAATTATACATATGTGTTGGGGGTGTATTTGGTCGGATAGGCGGCTGTGTATCTGTGTGTCTATGCACATCTCTCTTTGAGTGTTATAATCAGTAGGCAGTTCAGCTATGTATTAAATTTACGAAAGTAACTTTTCTATTTGTCTATATTTCAAATCCATACACCCCGTCCCCTCATCCATTTATTTGCCCCTCTTCTGTTTGTGGCAGTCTGTCTCTTCCGCCGGTTCATCTCATGATATCTCATGTATTTAAGTGATCCCCCCTTTGCATGAATAAATTATCCAGGACCCCGAGAGATAATTGAAGCACACGCTGTCTCTGATATTATCTTTCATGTTCTCTCCATGACTTTACATCCGGGGCTTCATTAGCGCCTTACAGTCTATAAAAAAGGGGGGGCGGCTATTTTAGTCCCCGACTTTTTATGCAGTTTTTCATTTGTTGCGTTTTGATTGGCGGTTCATTCTTAATCATTACATGAAAAATAGAGGGAAGTGGCTATAAGATTTTAAAAAGAAGGGTATGAGATTTTTATAGAGAGAAAGAAGTATGACATTTAAGGAGAGAAAAAGAGAGAATGAAAGACAAAGAGAGGGTAAAAGGTTTAAAAAGAGAGAGTGTATGGCATTTAAAAAGAGAGAAGAGAGTATGAGAGATAATGAAAGGTAAAAAGAGTATGACATTTAAAGAGAGAAAAGGGAGTATAAGAGATAAAGAAAGAGAAAAAGAATATGAAATTTAGAGAGAGGAGAGATGAAATGAAGGAGAATGACATTTAAAGAGAGGGAAGAGTGTATGAGAGATAGATAGAGGGGAAAAGACTATAAGATTCAAAAAGAGAGAAGAGAATAAGACATTTAAAGAGAGAGAATAGAGTATAAAAGCTAACGAGTGGGAAAAAGCGTATGGGGGAGAGAGAAGAAACTAATTTAAAGAGGGAGAATGGAGAATGAGAGATAAAGAGAGAGAAGTATGACATTTAAAGAGAAGTATGAGAGATGAAGAGAGAGCAAAGAGAGTATAACATTTAAAGAGAGAGAAGGGCGTATGAGCGATAAAGCAAAGGGAAAAAGAGTATGACATTTAGACAGAGGAGTGTATGAGAGATAATACCAGGGGAAAAGTGTATGTCATTTAAAGAGAGGGAAGGGAGTAGGAGAGATAAATAGAGGGAAAAAGTGTATAACATTTAAGGAGAGAGAAGAGAGGAGGAAGGATAAAGAGAGGGAAAAGAGTAAATATATATGTGTGTGTGTGTGTGTGTGTGTACAATGGAAAAGTTGAAAAAATGCATAAAAAGTTAAACAGACTGACCATGTCGGTGTTATTCAATTAAACTTGCACACAGACACACATACATATATATCTATATCTACAATTCTCAAAATGTGTGTGTATGTATGTGCGTGTGTGATCGGATATTTTTTATGCGTTTCCACAGTTTTCATCCGATTTCGATTAATTTTTTGTTGTTGTTGTTGTTGTTTGATAGATAATTCTTCAATACTGGTTTTGAGTCCAAATTGGCTGGAAAAAATTACAACTTTGAAGGTGAAAAATCGAAAAAACTGATTTTTTACACTTTGCGCAAAAATCAAAGCCAAAATTTAATGTCTGCAAAAAAACAGCGTACGATCGATTTAGAGAGTTGAAATCTAACAGAAAAGATTATTAGAATTCTAAAAAAAATTATATTATAAATACAATTTATCGTATATTATTATTATGACGGTCCATGGAAAAGATTGCTTCCTTGCAAGACTGAGAACGCAAAACCGGTCCTTTTCATAGCCCCACTTCAAATTGTTAAGCCCCCCCCCCATTTTGGAGATGTGCCTCAGTTGCACCCAATTCTTGTTACTAATATTGATTTTCGGTGGGCTGACTTTAAACTTAAACTGCTCCAGTTGAACGGCAAAAATTCCCAGTAATGAAAGACCCGGTTGAAGACGGGTTATACTGCTAGTATATATATATATATATATATATATATATATATATATATATATATAGAGAGAGAGAGAGAGAGAGAGAGAGAGTGAAATAATGGAAAGAATCTAACAAATGCTGAAAAATAGAAAGATAGCAAAGTTATTGAGCGACGGAATGTCCACATTGAAGATATCAAAGGAGTTTCGTAGAGATCAAGGGCTCTTGAAAATATAACTAAGTCGAGGACAAGAAGTAAATGAAAAGGCCGTAAAAACTAAAGCGAGTTTATAGCGAAACAACCTCTTTTGACCAATGTTCAGGTCTTTGAACAGGCTGTAATTGAAGGAGTCAATAAGGTCAAAAGGTGTAGAACACTTCGCCAATTGAGATACATCTATAAATCACCTAAGCAAACTTCTCTCAGTAAAGCAAATATTTTAAATCGTCAAAATGGGTCAAGGAAACTTGATGGACTTAATAAATTGGCCAAACAATGGATTTTATTCGCTGCAGATGTGTCTGTGGTTAAAAGGAGGTAGGGTGATGATATGGGCTGGAATTGTTGGCCAAACCATTATTGGAACAATGTACAGTGATATGTATTTCGATTTCATGGATAAGACTTTATTTGAATGGTACAAATCCTTCCCTCTCAGTTTCCAAGTGAAGTGCGTATTTATGTACGACAATACTCCATCTCATGTATCTTTCATTACTCATGGATGTTTTTTAGAGTAAATGGTTTACAGAAGAGAAGATAATGGAATAGCCACCATGAAGTCCCGATCTGAATCCGACAGAAACTCTATATTCAATTGTGAAGATGAAATTATTGGTGGCAAACGATGTGACAGCATGGGAAACAATTAAAACCACCAAATCGAAAAGTGAATATGTTGAAGTAAAAAATTTAATAAAGCCAGTGGATGATACATTGCTGGCTGTTATTGAGAAGAAGGTTTATTATATTAAGATTTAAATGCTTCAAAGGCATATCATATACATTTGTTATTTGTTGTATTATACAGGTTGATCAGTTATTGATAATTTTATTACCTTGTTATTGAAGTAAAAAGTAATTTTCTGGTTTTGCATAATAACGTCAGACTACGTTGTTTATAATAAATGCATTATCTTTAATAAAACAAGTTGAAATTACCTAAAAATTTAACCCATGCTTTGTTTTGACGTCTAAATTAATCGTTTAAAATTCGACAAAGATTTTTTTGAGTTACTGAGGTTTATCTGATTTGCATAATAACGGACGATAGATAGATAGATAGATAGATAGATAGATAGATAGATAGATAGATAGATATGAGCAAACCGTAATAGATAGATAGATAGGTAGATAGATAGATAGATAGATAGATAGATAGATAGATAGATAGATAGATAGATAGATATGAGCAAACCGTAATAGATAGATAGATAGATAGATGTGAGCAAACCGTAATAGATAGATAGATAGATAGATAGATAGACAGACAGACAGATAGATAGATAGATAGATAGATAGATAGATAGATAGATAGATAGATAGATAGATATGAGCAAACCTTAATAGATAGATAGATAGATAGATAGATAGATAGATAGATAGATAGATAGATAGATAGTATTAGATTAAATGAAACACCGCCTCCCTCAAAATCTTTTCCTTTTCGTCCTTGTAATTTACTTAATTACTTATTCATAAGTTCTCATATATATATATATATATATATATATATATATATATATATATGAAGAGATACAGGCAAACAGACAGAGAGTAAGCTGTCACTGTGTGGAAATTTTACAGGCATCCTCTTTAATGTCGTTGTCTCTTTCAAACGCTGTGCGGCCGATGTATTCTTTATCCAAACATTCGAAAAATTGACGCTGAAATTGGAAAAACGTTGCAATTCGTCACACCAACGCCAAACTGAATTGGACACCTGCAAAATAAAAGAGGAAGCCTTTGTCCTCTTGAAGATGACAGCTGTTATCAGTTTGAATTGACGCAAATGTTAGTTTTAAATGCAATTCAATATGGGAATGCTGTTCTTTTGCAATAACATGATTTTTCGTCAACGTGCTTCCGTCTGTCTGCGAATCTGACGCTAAAATTTTCCCGATATTAACAAAGAATTTTTTGTTTAGTTTTCTTTTTTTATTATTATTATTACTGATAACAACAGATGAATTGATTTGGTGAATATTCAGAAAAGATTACACTTGACGAGTAATGGTAATAGATTTGATTTCGAGTTTAATCGATGAAGTAATATCATATGCCATCAATTCGGGGTTAGTCTTATTTGAATTCACTTTCACACAAATGTCCTTGGCACGAATCCGTCTCTTCTTGATACAGATAAAAAAAAAGGATAGGCTGGGCTCGCAAGTCTTGGGTGGCAACCAATGTAAGAGAAAGAAAACACTGAATTCCCAACCGTAGAGAAGGCGACGGAAAACCACTTCACTCCCTTCACCGAAAACGCATGGTAATTCCCAGATAACAGAGAAAAGAATTCTGTAGAGAGTTTTGATCACTTACACCCCACTCCTGGCACATGGTATTAATATATATCATCACTTTTTTAAAAAATTATGACTAGATCTCAAATCATATAAGGAATAATTATGAGAAAAATACTATAGATAAATAAAAGATATGTCTAAATTTCAATGCTGTTTGTTGGTTAACTTGCGTAGCGTAATCGGTAAGGTGCTGTATGGACGCTGTTGATCATGTTGTGGACGAGATTAAAGAGATTGTGACTAGGCACCTGATAGCACTTCCGAAAAAGAATTTTGCTGACAGTTTTGAACAGTGAAATATACGAAGGGAGAAATATGTGAGGTCCAAAGAGGTTTATTTGACGCGGACTAAGGCGTCATCGCCCGAGGTAGATTTTTGTTTTTTTTTATTTTTGTATTGTTATCTATTCATTAAATAGTTGGATAATTTCCGAACAGACCTCGTATATACGAGAGCCCAACCAAAAGAGGGATTTTTTTTTTAATCTCCTGCGTCAACATTTCGACATATTTTGAAAGTAGGTCGGACCGAAAACATTTCTGCAGACCCCCTGACTGCCCCCACCCCGTATACTCACAAATTCATGCACATCAAATAACATTTCTAGGTACTTTGAATGGTCCAGTAGCCGAAAATTTTCATCGGATTATCTTATATCAATAACATATGTTTCTTACTTCGTTCGAATGTTTGTCTGGCAACATACGATTATTTTTTAAATATTGTTTTATCTCTAATTCTAATTCTGTCGCCTTTCCAAGCGCCATAGACGTCAGTCTCTCTTATCTTCTATGAAGAGAAGCTTACCGTATAAAGTCGATAGCTTCGCTGATCATCCAATCAAAAGCTAATAGATATTGAAAAGGAAAACGTGCCATGCGCTTTATCTTAATTTCATGCGAGTCGGCACCATTTGGCTTCTTCGATTTTGTGGTGGAGTAATGGATAGCGGTTTGGACTGAGGAATCGGAGAGCCGAGTTCGAATTCCTCTCGAATCCATTACATTCACTTACGTGCTAATATCCTTGTGAAAGGTATGAATCCTCTTCTTCTGGGCAAATAGCATGACAGACCGTGTTCTATAGCGTTGGATGGCAACTGGTCTACCGCAAAAAGAAAAGGCAACCTACTTCGGGAAAAAATCTACCTCGTCAGTCATGTATCGAATGATACATGATCACCTAAGCGTGTATCACGCATGGCATATAATTAACTGCACTGGCCGACGCATCGTGTTGTAGAGTAGTTAGCACCCCTTCTGCACCAGATGGCCTGGCTCATAGCTTTAAATAGTCTAAGATTAAGGACCTCAACGGTTGATTAATAAGTTGATACTAAGCTGATTAACATTCGGACTGATCTTATCTCTTTTGGCTATACAGCATTTGACCCTCCTCTAGTCCTTGTAAGTTGTCTTGTTAATTGTTTTGTAACGTATTGTTCTCTGTTTTTTGTATGTATCTGTTAGCACCGGATACTGGTGCTGAATATATATTAAGCGCTCCTTCTTCTCTGTGTATCGTTCACATCGACAATACAACACATGTGTGACGTCATTTGTTTACATTTGGATACGCCATTAGCAGATATGAATGTACGTGAGAGAATCATGGAAGATTGTAGTCTAAAGACAGTAAAATCGACCTTGCTAACCGAACGCTCCTCTGTGGCCGAATCAGTTAAGGCACGTCAGGCTGTATAACAGTTCCGTATAGGATACAGGTTCGATTTCTGTCGGAGGACGCATATTTTCTATGAAAATTTCTCGGACATCCAGGCTGGTAAATGTTGTTTAATACTGTTTATTATAAATAGAGCATTTACTTAAAATATTTGTATCTATAAAAAGAATGTATAAACATAAAAATGTCTTAAAATAATTGTCGGACTTTGTCCATTTCATTATATATATATAAAAAGACTTTTTCCTGCAACGACGTTCTTTGTGCACTAATTTTCTGTTTCTTTCTCTTTTTTAGGTAAGTGTCCGTGTTTCTACGTCTTCTGATCAACATGAGGCTCTGCATGTTATCAACCAGATCGTCACGATCCTTAAATGACTTTGAAAACTTGAAGGTATTTCACAATGCATAACCATTCTTTCTCAATTTTTACAAACTGTTCTATCCTGGCATTTATATCTTAACACGTGAATCCCACTTAAAAAAGCTAAGTAAAAAAAAAATAACGCCATATCTTTCAAAACGTAAGCCAAACAATATTTTTTATAGTGTAAAAATTATTTGGATAATAATGATTTACTGATACGAGATCTACTGATTAAGTGCATTAACACTGTTTTTGTAGATAACATTGATGTTTCTAGATACAAGTCCTACTATTTAACCCATAGGGAGGGGTGGAGAAGAAATGGATTCATAGCTTTCCCAAGGGTATTTCCGGGTATATGAATGTAACGAATTTGGATGGAATTAGAACTCGGCTCTCCGATTTCGAGTCAGAGGCAAATCGCTATAAAATGTAAATACCATAAAATTCTCATTCTGGTTCAAAACAGTCACGAGAAAAATTTCTGATTTGACACTTGTCCAGAAGACAGACACCGGCACCCTACTTGTGAGGGTAAACCACAAAAGGCTGTCTTTTCGCAGCGTTCTCTGTCAAAGCATATTCATGAAAAGTTGTCGGGGAGGTAAACGTATGGGAAGGAAACGTTCCCAAGCAAAAGGAATGACCACAGCCTTGAGAGGATTGTCAAGCAAAGCTGATTCAAAAACTTCGCCAGGAGTGGACTGAAGCACGAGTCATTACGTACAAAAATGTCTAGAAACTGTGCGACAAATGTCGTATTCTTGGTGTCAAGCCACTCCTGGACCAGGAGACAACCGTCTTACCTGGGCTAAAAAAAACAAAAAAAAAACGGATTGAACTCTTGCTCATTGGTCTTAATTTCTCTTTTCATATGAGAATATATGTATTTCATTTGAAAATCAAAATTCTAGTGTCTGGAGGAAAAGTGAAAAGTATCAGAATCCAAATTGTTTCGCTAGTGTGAAGCTTTCAGAGATGGTTTAGTGTGCAGTGTTATTTGACAGAGTTGATCTCCAGTGTTTATCAAATCCAAAGTCAGCCGTCGACCCGATCTTAGATCATTTCATGCTTCTGTTCACTGACAAGCTATATGGAGATGATTTTCTTTCACAGCAGAACTTGACAGATGCCCAGTGCTAAAACTATAGATAACTGGTTTTATTTACATTATTCGGACTATTGTCCTCATCTTTGTCGCCATATTTATTACGTTTCGGCCTTTCATTATCTGTCTATATTTCTGAGATGAGGTATTATGTACATTATTTACATTATTCGGACTATTGTCCTCATCTTTGTCGCCATATTTATTACAACGTTTCGGACGGGAGAAAGGGAATAAGGAGAGGATGATGCCGATCCCGATACTCGGATGCGAGCGGGCTATCGACTACGACTATATTTAAGGATGTTCAGTTAATTTTTTATGTTTCACGTTTTGGAAGTTTTCTTCTTTCGCTGTTTTCGAAACCATGAAATACAAATCATTATCACATTTGTCTAACATTCCACTTTTCATTTACATTATTCGCACTACTGTCTTCATCGTTGTACACTCCGGCCTCCTTCAAGTGGTTGGAATGTCAAACTGAACCCTTTATTTCACTCACTGGGGTAGACTAGTTCCACGTGCCATGTTTAATGGATGTCAGTTAATTTCCCTCTGAAAGTACGCCACTGCCTTAGCCGGATATTGAACTCTTTGGTCCTGTCACTGGATGTAACTAACGCCTTTGTCCACTGTGCCATGTGTATGAATTTCTGGGTATTATAAACCTAATGTCTTCAGCAACCATTTTTTTTACCAGTGCTGGTTTTGCTGATCATGATATGACCGTGCTTAATTGGTTAAACAATTCGCCTGACCTGAACCCGATAGAGAATCAGCATTGTCAAGAGGAGGATGAGAAACAACAATACATCCGAGCTAAAGGCTGCTATCAAAGTATCAAACATAGGCTTCCATATCACCTCGGTAGTCTCACAGACTGATCACAACCATGTTAAGCCGAACAAAGTAGTTCGAACACCAACAAAGTTCCTATGACCGGCTCGTTTCTAAGGCGACTAGCCCCACCCTATTACAGACAACTGCTCAGCTCTCAGAATCCCCGTGTCGGTTATACTGCAACTAAGCTGAGTGGTCTTTTGTTACAGTATCTGGAAGAAAGCGTATAAGCGTGATCAATGTTTTTTCTTGTTTTTGTTTTTTTAACTAGGCCAGAACATTCAAAGCCTCGGTCACGATGACTTATGACTTCGTGCTAACACAAACATCGACGGCTTTCGAACGGTTCTGTCTATCTATTTTCACTCACAAGGCCCGGATTAACCCGTGTTATAGTTCTCAGACACTTTCCAAAAGGTGCCACGCCCTGGGATCACCCCTCCGATCAAATCGACAAATGGTCAGAAAGCAAACGTCCTAATAAATCAATTTTATTGATCTTATGAAGTATTCTGATATGTTGAGAGGTTTTTTTTTTTTTATGAGATCGAGGTTATAATCGTCAAGATTAAAATTAAATAGGTTTTGAATGATTTCACTTTATGCGTAATGAATCTAGAAAACATGAAAATTTCACTTTTTTAATTAATTTACGGAAGAAAATGTCCCCCCCCCCCGACCGATATCTCTTTTTAGATGTACCTGTATAACTAACGCATCACGCGAACCCAAATTTCCAAGTTCAAATCCATGAAATCTGTTTTCTTTTTCGCCTCCCCACCCCCTCTCCCTCTCTCTCTCTCTCTCTTTTCTCTCTCTTTTCTACATCTGCGTTCCTTCCACAGTGACTTCTCTTTCATTCTATATAGGATTACCTCCATTGAAATCGTCGAAAGCGGATGTATTTCAAGGTCATTGGGACAGTGAATCGCCCTCCGCTCAACAGCCGGAAGTGTCTCCTCAGCATATTTGAATGCTTTCTTACGCACAAAATTTACGGAGGGAATGAACAGTAAATGTGAGGGTTGAATTAGCAGGATGGATGAATGTAATGAGTACTTTTTTTTTATTAGATTTTTTTGTCCCCTCACAAATAAATATTAATGCCACTGTGCATTTCTTTTTGAAATACTCGGTATGCGCGATTGTGTGAGAGATTGTTCAATGAAAAACAGATGAATTGTTGTAACAACGAATGGGAAATCAACACTGAATTCAGGAAGGTCAACACAATTTTGTTTTTACGCAAATCTAATTAGCATTTGGCAGATTAGAATGTTACAGTTACCTCCAAAGATTCTCTAAAAGACGAGCGTACATAATGAAAACATGTCAAAAAACTTACTAAAAACAAAGTTTTATTGTCAAAATCTTTATGATATTATTAAGAGGAAAGACCAAAGTATTTTTTTATTATTATTAAAATTATAATTTAAAATTTTGATAAAAAATCTTGTTTTCTTACGTCAGCGGGTGACAATAAATTACTGTAGTAAATTTTAGCATCTTTTTGCTGTGAAGAAGACATTGATTTGGAAATTCTTGCAAAAATCGATTAATTGTCGGATTTTCTGTCTGTATCTCTGAAATGAGGTATCATGATCACTTGCATTATTTACATCTCTGAAGAAGGCGTGGCACGTGGAACTAGAACAATCTACCCCGGTGGACGAAATAAAGGGTTCGTTTTGAAATTTTAATCACCTGAAGAAAGCCGGAGCTAACAATGGCCGAAACGTTGTGAATATGGCAATGAAGATGAGGATAGCAGTCCGAATAATGTAAATAATGCAAGATGCCGGATTTAAAAAAAAAACTTTCATAACTTATTTGCAACTAAATGAAATTGTTTTTAAATGTTTCTTTTTTGTGTATATGTGTGAGTGTGTGTGTGTTTGTGTGTGTGTGCGTATGTATTTAGGCAGCAATCCTTCTTTCATGCACATTTCATTGAATACGACAGACAAGGTGCTTTGATTTAGTTTTTTATACAATTTCTCATGTGATCTAATAATTTTCTTCTTTTCAGATGATAAATTATATAAAAACTGTCCGAATGATCTTTTTATCCGAGTGCTTTCGGCTATACATTTAGCCATTTTCAAGGATTAAATATTTTAACTGTTAAATAAGAAATAGTTTGTTGCATGTATGTTTTATATAATCTTTTCATTCTCAAAACACGGTCAAGATATTATGTCCATGTTCAAAGTTAATATTATTAAGTGTTGGTTTGTTTGTTTTTATTAATAAGGCTTCCATTATTTTTAGCCTTTTATTTGCATGTAGATGATTTTATTATATTAGTGTTGTCAACAAGTATGTTACGAATAATGTCCGGTTTGACACGCAGACTCACTCTACACCTTTCCGTCAATAGCTCAATTAGATCTCATTTAAATATTCATGGAGACCTACCGCACCTTGTCTGTCGTTTTCAATTAAATGTGTGTATATATATATATATATATATATATATATATATATATATATATATATATATATATATATATGCGTATATTTTGGTACCATGTTTTCATAAAGACATGTTTTGTTGAATAGTTTAGACATGTTCTGTCTACTTATTTTCGATAAGATCCTTCTCATACTGGCAGATAAGTTTTTTGATGTCATTATTGAAGAACGAGAGGAAATTGCGATGTTGATGAATATTTCTTTTATTTCCAAGTACGTTCGACATATCATTGTCAGCATCACGCTTACCCGCGAGTTTGAAAGAAAAACTATTCAACGAAACATGCTTATATATATATATATATATATATATATATATATATATATATATATATATATATATATATGTCGTCTTTAATGAAACATGTATAAATGAAGGAATGCTGCCTAAATACACTATATATATATATACATACATATATATATATATATATATATAGTGTATTTAGGCAGCATCCATTCATTTATATATGTTTCATTAAAGACGACAGACAAGGTATTAAGATTAAGCTTTTTATTTAATTTTTCTTGTGTTCGAAAAAGTGTTTTCTTTTTTGGACACAGAGTGTATAGAAACTGTCCAAATGTTACGAGAGCTTTCAGCTATACTTTTAGCCATTATCAAGGATGATTTTATTTTTTCAATTTAATTGGGTGTGTACGTTGAGCGTATGTTTTATTGTTATATAGATGTTTTATTTTCCGAAAACAGTTAGTACATTGTGGCCGTGTTCGTAGTTAATATTATTAGATGTTGGCATTTTCTTTTTGCTTACTAAGGCTTCCATTATTTTTTTATCTTTTTTACAGTTGGGTGAGATTATTATGTTTGTATTTTCTAATAGCATGTTTCGAATGGAGTCTGCTGAGTTTCCGTGTGAATTTAAATGGGTTCTAATAGAGCTGTGATCAGATAAATGTAACATAAGGCGTCTGGAAAGGCAAGTAGATGTGTAACCGATGTAATTATTTATGAATTCGGTTTGATCAGGAACACAGTTCCTTAAGGGGCATTTGAACTCATAGATAATGTTCGTTCGTTGTAATTTCGATTTTGCATGTGTGCTGTTATTTTTGAGGATAAGGTTAGCTGTTTTATAGTATATATGTTTTGTAGTATATAATTAATTTGATGTTTTTATTTGTGTCAATTGGGATAGTGTATTTCTTTATAATATTTCTAAGTGAAGATTAATCTTGTTTGTAGTTAATGTGCATTTGCCTTTTGTAGAAAATATTTATGTAATTTTTGACCCGATGTTCACTATCATTGTTATTTACTTTGGGAAGAAATAGTCTAATATATATATATATATATATATATATATATATATATATATATATATATATATATATATGCAAATATTCTCAGATGGAGTATATCTGTAAAAGAGATAAAATGAATGAAAAGACAAAGCTGAAAATTCTTAGGGTTCTTAGGTCTCTACACAAGACCACTAAGACTTTTCAACATGTCGTCTTCAGTCATTTTCCTACCGCCATGGTGTATCTTTCCTTTCCTTTTTCTATAATATATTTTCATGATAATTGTTCTCTGTGTTACGTAGACGCGGTACTAGATTGGTAGTTATGTCTCATCATTTTACAGTGGAAATTTCTAGATGTAACCGTAAGTTCTATGTGACCAGTTTCTTCTTTCGCACTTCTCACTCGTGAGACATTCTTCCGGTTTCTTGTTTTCTCGGCAACTTAAAAAAAGGCAATGTCAATCGTTATCTGCAGTTTTTTTTAAATTTTTTTCTTTTGTTTTTCTCTCTTTTTAATAATGTATTCTTTTTCTCAAGTTCTCGAACACTGAGTAACCTTCCACAGTAAAGTCGTTCACAAGAATTCAGAGCAAAGTAGTATCAAGGATAGAGCCCTAGGCGATACCTGTATTAGTACAAAAGGATCTAGAAGATTATTATTATTATTGTCATTAGTCAACAGTCTCAAAAATTAATTTATTTTTTACGGCTTATCAACACTTTGTAGGTTATTTAAAGCCATTTTTTTTTTAAAGGTAATGATTTTTTTTTCTTTTTGAAGAGATCGTAAAATTAACCCATAGCAGAGGAGAGAAGAAAGATATTTTCGCGTGAGCGAATATAACGAATAGGAACACGGATCTCCGATTAACAATTCCTAGTTGTTATCCATTACACCTCCCGCACATCCAGGCTTACAGCATCTGTTATTCACAAACGGTCAACTATCAAGGTACTGACCAGGTTCGACGTTGCTCAACATCGTTTATCGTTCGGGAACTGGTGTCTCAATCTTTCATAATCTGTCTCTGGCCTAATCTGCCTCTGGTCTAATCTGTCTCTGGCCTAATCTGTCCCTGGTCTAATCTATCTCTCGCCTAATCTTTCTCTGCTCTAATCTGTATCTGTCCTAATCCGTCTCTGATCTAATCTGTCTCTGACCTAATCTATGGTCAAAGCAGTCTCTGGCCAAATCTGTATCTAGTGTAATCTGTCTCTGGTCTAATCTGTCCATGGTCTAATCTGTGTCTGGTGTAATCTGTCTCTGCCCTAATCTATCTCTAGTCTAACTAGTCTCTGGCCGAATCTGTGTCTAGTCTAATCTGTCACTAGCCTAGCCTGCCTCTGATTTAATCTGTCTCTGGCCGAATCTGTCTTTGGCCTAAGCTGTCTCCGATCTAATCTGTCCCTAGTCTAATCTGTCTCTGGCCTAATCCGTCTCTGGCCGAATCTGTCTCTTGCAATGATAAAACATTGGCGTTCGGTATTTCCTGATACAACAGAATGTGCTGACCATGTTTTTATTTTTCTAGTATCTTTAACAGAGAGTTGTATATTTGTACTTGAGTGAGCAAAGCTTATTAAATATTAAAAGGGCTTACTACAGAGAGATCGAGATCTTGCTGTCTTCGCACAATATTGCAAGTATAATTAGCACAATCCTCAGCTAGCCGTAAAGGTCTGAACTGGTGGAACTCAAGAATGGAGCTCATCTGGACATTTGCTGTGGCTGAATCTTATCCAATAGAAATTTAAAAAAAACAAACTTTGAAATTTCGTTTATAGGATATACTACAAAAGACTGTAACCTGGAAATCTTTGAAAAGTTTTGCAAGGACCTAACCACTAGCAAGATGCACTTGGAGGGTGAGCATCCTGTTTTTATTTGAAAGATAAGGGGGAGTTAAAATATAGAAAAAAAAAAACAAAGAGAGAGAGAGCGGGGAACTTTGTTATAACTTACAGTGTTAAATAAAAAACGTCGGGCGTTCATTTTTTACGCCTCTGCTAAAAAAAAAATCAATAAATCAATGAAAAGATATTAATCCGAAGTTATTTATAAACGCTTCATTGCGCAAATATTGAGCCATACAGAAAATGCTTCTGGTGTGTTTTTGAAGCTGAGCACAAATGAGAAGATATTGTTCACAGGTGATTAAGAATTACTTCCCTTGATGTTCTCCAGTTCAAAATGGCGTCAGAATTTTCTCGGTGGACATGTAATAACAGAATAAAAACAAAAATAAAATAGAAACAGGCGAAAAAAATGGGAAAATATCACGGATGGATGAATGACTAGGTCAATAAAGATCTAAATGGTTGGTTGAGTGAAGCGTACGCGATTAAGCCAAGAGCGGAAATAACAGTCAACAGTTTTCATTGAAAGGACAGAATTTTTTTTTTTTCTGATCAGTGACTATATGTCGTTATGAAGTATCCGGAACTATTTTGATCGTCTTCATTTTTTTCCTCCAATCTATCTATCTATCTATCTATCTATCTATCTATCTATCTATCTATCTATCTATCTATCTATCCTTAGTCTGTTCATATCTATCTATCTATCTATCTATCTATCTATCTATCTATCTATCTATCTATCTATTCTATTCTATTCTACTCTATTCTATTCCATTTATTATCTATCTTTCTATTCTATTCTATTCTATGCCGTTTATTATCTATTAGGTTGATGTAAAAATAATGACGTAATAATGTCGTTTTTTGACGTTAAAAAATACGTCAAAAACGACATTATTACATCATTATTTTTGCGCCAACATAATATCTATCTACCTTATCTATCTATCTATTCTATGCCGTTTATTATCTATCTATCTATCTATCTATCTATCGATCGATCTATCTATCTATCTATTCTATGCCGTTTATTATCTATCTGTTTATCTATCTATCTATTAATCTATCTATTCTAATTTATTCTGTTCTATTCTCTGTCGTTTATTATCTATCTATCTATCTATCTATCTATCTATCTTATGCCGTTTATTATTTATCTATCCATCTCTCTTTCTCTCTCTCTCACTCTTTCTCTCTTTCTCTCTCTCTCTCTCTCTCTCTATATATATATATATATATATATATATATATATATATACATATATATATATATATATATATATATATATATATATATATATATTACAATCTAAAATTATTTTAACCTGCAATTGATTGATACACAGTAGAAAACAAAGCAGTCAATCATAAAAGATTGGGCCAAAAATACATCTGAAAAGATGTTCCATGAACAAAATCAGTACAATTAAGGTTAATGAAAATAGAATCTAGAATATTTCTTATATGAAATATGTAATGGAATCTATAATGTTCGGAGAATTCTAGTCGTCAAGATAAACCAGCTTAATTATTTTGTGTTAAATCTGTTTATTTATTTATTTATTTTTGTATACTTCGAACGTTATAGCAGTAGCTTTGCTATTTAAACAAATTATAAGGCTTTTGTTCTTAATGAAGAATTTAATTTTTGTGACATTTAGACGACTTTTCTTTTTCTTTTTTTATCCCCAAAACGCATACATAGAGGAAAAATGAAGAGTACTGACTAAAAAGAAAATACAGAAGTGATTAAACGAAAACTGGGTATGGGTGGTACACATTCTTTTCTTTCTCTACTGAAAGTGTTTGAATTCCCTCCATATATTTACGACTGTCTTTTTGTGCTTGTTCGGCCATCCATTCTTTCGAACTCATCAAGTAGGTTATTCGCTGTCTCCCTCTGCTTTTATTTACCTTCAACATCTCCTCTTCACCACCCCCATTATGTGTCCCAGTAATTTCAGCTATCACTTTCTGATTCAAAACAGCAGTTTCATTGTACAACACTTACTCGGTTATCCGTACCTCGATTTTCCGTATTTCGATTATCCGGACGTGAAAGGAACATCGATGACATCTTCCCCTGATTGATACGATTGCCCTACTGTGTGTGTGTATATTTTACTCTATTTTTCAATATGAGTCTCGTTTTGTTATAATTCGTAATCTTAGCCTTTGAATGCCTTTGAATACAGTAAAACAAAACGAAAAAGGGTTATTTGTTTAGGAGAAATTAAATGTGTGTGACTTAGTGCAGAAAGAATTTAACAAAATCGTGATCATGGAGAAATATACTGTAGGGAAAACGATGAAAGTTTGAAGAATTTTAAACAAATGAAATCCGTCAAATGTTCAAAATACATGAAAACAACACAGTGGATAAAGGCGTTAGTTAGATCCAGTGACAGGACCCAAAGAGTGTGAGTTCAATACCTGGTTAAGGCGGTGGAGATCTTGGAGAGGGGAATTAACAGGAGATAACTGATAGCTGACATCCATTAAACATGGCACCTGGAACTAGAACAGTCTACCCCAGTGAGTGAAATAAAGTGTTCAGTTCAACATTCCAACCACCTGAAGAAGGCCGGAGTGTACAACGGCCGAAACATTGTGATAAATATGGCGACAAAGATGAGGACAATAGTCCGAATAATGTAAATAGTGTACATAATACCTTATCTCAGAAATATAGACAGGTACAAAAGAACAACATTTTTGTGGCCTAGCATATGTGCTCAGACACAAAAATCTCCTGAGCCAACCAAGCATAGAAATGAATACAATATGGGAACCAGTAATAAGGAGTGCCAGAGAAAAGCGATAATAACAACAAAAATTGCAATATGAGCTCTGGTAAAAAAAGGTTGCTGAAGACATTAGGTTTTTAATACCCAGAAATTCATACACAGATGTCCTCAAGGACACATGGCCACAGTGGATAAAGGCATTAGTTAGATCCAGTGACAGGACCCAAAAGAGTTGTGAGTTCAATACCTAGTTAAGGTGGTGGAGAACTTGGAGAGAGGAATTAACAAGAGATAATTGACAACTGACATCCATTAGACATGGCACGTGGAACTAGAACAGTCTACCCCAGTGAGCGAAATAAAGGGTTCAGTTCGATATTCCAATCACCTGGAGAAGGCTGGAGTGTACAACGGCTGAGACGTTGTAATAAATATGACGATAAAGATAAATAAACGTAAATAATGAAAAGTGGAATGTTTTTACCAGAGCTCATATTGCATTTTTTTTTTTTTTTTCTGTTATCGCTTTTCTCTGACACTCCTTATTACTGGTTACCATATTGTATTCATTTCTATGCTTATTCGGCTCAGAAAATTTTTGTTGTTGTTGTTTTGTACCTGTCTATAATGATTTATACGTCATGGTTTCAACAACAACGAGAGAAAAAACTTCCAGTAACTGGTCAAAACGTGAAACTCAGTTCACATAATAAATTAACTGAACAAAAACTTGAAGAAATTGTTTGAAAACGTTATTCGATTTCGATCCTTAAATAGTAGTCGATAGTTGGTTCCCGCTCGAATCCGAGCATCGGAATCGTCATCCACTCTCCTTATTCCCTTTCTCCCTTCTGGTGGCGGAGATGGCTGTGAAGACCCAGCCTACCCATGAAGAGACGCGAGCAGATCCTCTTTATGTAGACGTTTGGACACGAAACTTTCGATTCACCCCTCGGATGGTCCTACGACATGAAGACCGATTTGCAGCAACGGTTTCCCAGGTCTCAGGGTCGGTGTTGGTCTGTGTCAGGGATGTTTTCAATTGACCCTTGAAGCGTTTTTTGGGGGATCTCTGCATAGTCTCTTGCCGATGATGAATTCTCTGAACAGGATGATACGTGGGAATCGAGTGGGACGTATTCTACACACGTGACCCGCCCAGCGGAGGCAATAAATATAAATAATAATAATAACTACGAACACAGCCACAATGTGCCGTGTTCGGGAAATAAAACATCTCTATAACTCTAAAAATATACACGCAACCCATACACCCAATTAAAAAGTAAAAATAAAATCATCCTAATGATAATGGCTAAAAGTATAGCCGAAAGCGCTCGGAATTTCAGAACATTTGGACAGTTTCTACAGACTCAGTGTCCAGAAAAGGAAACACTTGTTCGAACAGAAGAAAAATTAAATAAAAAGCTTAATTGTAGTACCTTGTCTGTTGTCTTTAATGAAATAAATATAAATTTCAATTAGTGACTTTTTATATTTGTCAGAAAATGACGTTTTTCCTTAATTCTTCTTTGGCAATGTAGGTATTCAATTATTTTGAATTTGAAATTAGCCAAATGTATCTTTTTCATCCACTGTTCGAAGGCATCTGAATAATGAAGGAAGTAGTGTATTACTGTTAGATGAACTCTTAACATAACATTTCCTTTGCAAAGCCATGTAAATCATAAAGGCTTACCAATAGTAAACCCAGTAATGTTCAACATTCATTTCCATATAGAAAAATGTTGCGTAACAGTCCAGCAATCCCTTTATTATTCTCTAAGAAATTTTTGCCTACCACGTCTTTACGATGATCTTGCGGAAACCGGTGCTTTCAACAATATATATATATATATATATATATATATATATATATATATTTCGTCCTGGTGTTTGCCTGCAAATGGAAATATTACACCCTGAAGATGACAATTTCGAAAGTACACAGCCCAGGATCATTCATTCCATCTGTCAACAACTTAATTATAAGGATCGCGTTATTGACGGAATTGATAGTAAGTTAATGTCTCATTAAGTCTTGTTAGCTAGTAATATTGCTAATTAACATTGCTAATTAATTCTTTGCATCACTAAGATTATAACCCGTCTTTGACCGGGTCCTTCATGACTGGGAATTTTTGCCGTTCAACTGGAGCAGTTTAAGTTTAAAATCAGCCCACCCGAAAATTAATATTAGTAACAACATTTGCGTGCAAATGAGGGACATCCCGAAAATGGGGGTGGGTAACAATTTGAATGGGGGTGGCCCTGAAAATGGCCGTTTTTGCGTTCTCAGTCTTGCAAGGAAGGAACCTCTTCCAGGGACCTCCATAATAATAATATACGATCATTTTTATTTATGATATATTTTTTTTTAGAATTCTAATAATCTTTTGCGTTAGATTTCAACTCTCTAAATTGATTGCACGCGGTTTTTTACAGACATTAAATTCTGCCTTTTATTTTTGCGCAAAGTATAAAAAATCATTTTTTTTCGATATTTCATCTTCAATGTTGTAATTTTTTCCCGCCGATTTGGACTCAAAACCGGCACCGAAGAATTATCTATCAAACAAATAAAAATTCATCAAAATCAGATGAAAACTGTGAAAACACATAGACAACATCCGATCACACACACACACACACACACACACACACACACACACACACACACACATACATACATATTTTGAGACTTACAGATATAGATACGTATACAAATCTGAATGCACTTGTGTTATAATTGGTGTTTCTGTCGAATCCATTTTGTTTGTTGACCTGTGTTGGATAAGGTTTTCTTTGATTTACTTTTCTTTCTATTGCATTCCATGTCCTATCCTTTGGGAGATATGGAGTCAGAGTTTGGTGGGAAGAAGAAAGTTATTGAAGAGCTCTCGATCCTTGGAGTCTCTGAAGGTTAAATTAACCACAACGGATTAAAAAAAAATGGCAATATGGCAAGAGAAAATGGAAAACTATGTTGAAAGGTTTTTAGGGACATTTGCAAAGAAAAAACGTTTTCGAAAGAATCTGGATCGAATGGAAGCTTTTTTTTTCTTTTCTTTTTTCTTTTTTTCTTTTTCTCTTTGTTTTTCTTTTTTTTTCTTTCTTTTTTCTTTTTACTTTGGCAGACACACGCACATTCATAGGCACATGCATATACCCACTCACAGATACATGCACATCTCTCTTTCTCAGTATGCGAGCGGTTTGATTTATATCAAATGACCTATCTCGATACATACGAATACACACACACGCACATATTCACAAATACTTTCGCACAAGAATACATATAACCTTGTTCAAATTCATTTAAAAAACCGCTTAAGTTTTCTTTCTTTCACTATACAGTCAGATTTAGAATCACTGAAGTGACAGGGTGTAATCGATTTCTATTTTTTCCTTAGATTAGGTCATTTGCAGTGGTGTGCAGTAATATGAATCTATTTTCGGGGTGTATGATGGAATTTGTTTGGCATTGAAAAATATTGCATCGTCCGTAATTGCTTCAGATTTTTATCCCGCTGAGACACTATTGTCTCGACTGTCGATTAGTTGTCTTACGGAAATTGTCTGCGATGGACGTTACTCCAAGGAAGCGTACGAAAATGTTATTGCTGCATTCTGAGAAGCCTTACTAGTGAGCAAATCAAAGTACTATAGATTGGCCCGGAAATTCTTCAGATTTAAATCCAATCCAGAATCGGTGGTCAACCTGCAAGGAACGACTTTATGGAATGAACATACGAAGTACTAACATGTGCACTGGGTCATGTTTCGTATCTTCTCAACATATTTCCCATTTCAAAGCTATTTTGTAAACTGAATATGGTTACATAAATATATTTATATAATCAGTAGCAATTTTATGTCTTTGTTTTCTAGTCATATACAAAAGGTGAATCAATAAGTATAAAACCTGACACGAAACTTGGAGCCGAATTTGATGTTAAATGTTCACTGTATAATGTTTTAACTGTGTGATTAATATTCACCACTGAATTAAGTGCACTGACAAAAAATGATTATGTTGTAAAAATAAACACTTCTTGCGTAAATTTTGACTTCTCCTAAATTGCTTGGCGTGAAATGATAAAAAAATAGTTAAATTGCAGTGATAAATAGATAAATAGTGCCAAAAAGTGAATGGGATCTTTTCTGTTGATTCAAATACAAATTCACCCCAAGAAATTATAAAGTTTCTTTGTGTGTGTTTTTATTAACTTTTTGGCACTCTTTTGAAATTATAAATTTTAAATCAAAATTTATTTAGCTTGCAACTCTAACCCTCACAATGAAAAATTACCAAAATTCAGGGAGTTCTTCACATTTAGTAAGTATGGATGATATTCGAGGTACTTACAAGGAATTTTTTACAATTTAAAAAAATCAGTTTTTGGCTTGTTTATCGAAGTGAGCGCGACGTAGACCCCCACACTTAGGAATAGCGCATCCGAATCGCCCACATTTGGGGCGATCGCAAAGGTCAACCCAACCAAAGTGCAATGGAAAGGCCTCGCTCTGGGAGAAATTGGTGTGAATTTTAATAAATATAAATTCTTTTTATTTTGGGGTGAATTAATATTTTGTGGTGAATAAATATTTTAGGGTGAATTAACAAAAGAAAAGATCCAAGTGAATGTCACGTGTTTGCGTTTTGTTGCAATAGAGACATGCAGATGAGCCGAAGAAAGACGTAACAGGAACATCTCAGCGCTGATCACTATGTCGGATCTGCCGGACTTCAGGTTTTTGGTCCCTACACATATTGTAATTGCATCAAAATATTTTTTTTTAAATGTCTAAAAATGTAAATACATAGGCAAAAGAGATGAAGTTTGTAAACTGCTAAAATTGGTTGGAAAGTGTTAAATCATCTTATTAAAATTATAGCCACTCCTCCATAATGCCGGTGAGTGCTTACTGCCACTTCCCTTGAGATTTCACGGTGACTACAAGGAGGCTTATATAGCGCTCGAGTTCAGAATCACTTAGAATGAGTATAACTGGTTTCATAATCTCATCATAATTAGTCCCATGATCAGATTTGGTCGTAGGGTCGATGCGCAACTGAAACCTCACTAATTTCCATCATATATCTGAACCAAAAGCCAGAGAGGCATTCATACGCAGCAAGTCTTATTTTGTTTAGTTCTATTGGAGTCAATCCCTCTCCAAATCAAATCACAGTTTATAGTGACTTTCCAAGCGTAGCTTAGATGTAGCACAAGGCCGAAAGTATGTAGTAAGCCTTTTCGATATTTAATAAGCTTTGCTCACTCAAGTACAAATATACATCCCTCTGTTAAAGATATTAGAAAAATAAAAACATGCTCGGCACATTCTATTGTATCAGGAAATACCGAACGCCAAAGTTTTATCAATGGAAGAGACACATTAGGCCAGACAAATTAGGCTAGAGACAGATTAGACCAGATGCAGGTTAGGCCAGAGACAGGTTAGAGCAGAGAGAGATTAGGCCAGAGATAGATTAGGCCAGGGACAGATTAGGCCATAGATAGATTAGGCCAGGGACAGATTAGATCAGACACAGATTAGACCGAAGACAATTTAGGCCAGAGACAGATTAGACCAGATGCAAGTTAGGCCAGAGACAGATTAGACCAGATGCAGGTTAGGCCAGAGACAGATTAGACCAGAAAAAGATTAGACCAGAGAAAGATTAGACCAGAGACAGGTTGGGCCAGAGACAAATTACACCAGACACAAATTCGGCCAGAGACTAATTTCCATAGTATATCTGAACCGAAAGCTAGTAAGGAATTCATATGTAGCAAGTCTTGTTTGGGATCAATCCCTCTCCAGATCAAATCACAGCTGATGTCCTTCAGATTGAAGATGGCTTTAATCCAGAACATTTGACCTTTAATTCCATAAGTGAAACTCTCCACACTGACTTCAGTCTCGGAGACCCGCGGCGCTAGGTCATCACTGTACTGACTTCTACCCGATTTGTGCTTAATAGCCGTTGGTCCTACAGAAACATAATTCACCCTTTGAATGTGCTTCTTTTGAATCCTGCTCTCCTCGCCAGAAAAGTTCTGTTGGGGAAACTGATTTCAACAGTCGGTAGTGTTTATAGTGATTTTCCAGGCGTAGCTTAGATGTGGCACAAGGCCGAAAGTATGTGGCACCCAGTGAGGATCGAACTCACTACTCAGTCGTAATTGTTCTAGCAAGACAGACTTGCTAACCACTACACCACCTCGAGGTGCCCAAAGTGATTTTCCAAGCGTAGCTTAGATGTGGCACAAGGCCGAAAGTATGGGGCACCCAGTGAGGATCGAACTCACTACTCAGTCGTAATTGTTCTAGCAAGACAGACTTGCTAACCACTACACCGCCTCGAGGTGCCCAAAGTGATTTTCCAAGCGTAGCTTAGATGTGGCACAAGGCCGAAAGTAGGGGACACCCAGTGAGGATCGAACTCACTACTCAGTCGTAATTGTTCTAGTAAGACAAGCTCGTTAACCATTACATCGCCTCGATGTACCCCGGTAGTTTTGGTTTATATGGTACCAGTAACACACGTCGAATAACCCGATATAAAATCGATTTGCGTCTTTCAAACTTCTTATCTGGCTTTGTTTTTCGTTTGTTTAACGGCATATCAATAGCTTATGGGTCATTTAATGCCAAAATTTAATTTTCTTTTGAGCTTTGACAATTTTTTCCCATGAATTTATTGCTGGTATTTTTTTTATTTTTTTGCTGAGAAAATATATTGCTGTTAATTTTTTCTATCGTATTTTCATATTGCCATGTTTTGACCCTCGTTTGGGTGCTCACTTTTTCCCCATAGCTGGGACCCTAAGAGGTGCTGCCGCCCTGGTCAGAGTGGACGGTGGAACAACAGCAATTAAGAAGTAGTTGTATGCTCCTCAAAATCTCCTGATCAGAGGCCTAGCTGCCGGATGTAGTTTATCGTCATACCAAGGACAAAGAAAGCCCAAGATGAGAACTACAAAATGTCGACATTAAAAAAGTAGAGAAGTTAGGAAGTTTTTAACAAGATGGAAAGTGCCACACTGTAATGTGAAGGAGTATTGGGATAGCAAAAGATGCTTCCCAAAAGTTAAGCAAAGTATTAAGAAACAGAAATTTCGTGAGAAACAAAGAAAATGGCGCTGGATTGCTATCCATCCTATTATATGGCAGTGAACGCTGGACAATCTTCATACAGATGAAGAGAAAACAGGTAGCAACAGAAATGGGGTTCTACTGAAGGATAATGAGAATTCCATGGACGGAGCGAATAATCCTTAAGAAATGGCGGCAAAAAGAACACTTATACTCAGAATCAGAGAGAGAGAGAGAGAGAGAGAGAGAGAGAGATGAAAGTTCTTGGATGCATAATGAAGTAGGAGGGATTGGAAAACTTAACACTCACGAGGCGTGTTGAGGGTAGAAAAGTTTGTGGAAGACAGCGGGTCACCTACTTGAGCTTGTGTGAACGGATGGCGGATCAGAGAAGGCAAGAAGCTTGGCAAAGGGAGAATTACAACAAAGAGCTAAAAAGCGATAGGAAATTGTGGAGAGCCATGATTGCTTATTCCTGATGGGACGCGGTTCATACTCTAAAAATCTACCAAGTGAAAGGCATAAAAAAATGTGGAGATGTTCTTTAGAAGACAAATTGGTTTGACCCAAAACATCTTGTTTTGTTTTTATTACATGATTTTCGGGGCGTTTACCTAGGATCGAACTGAAAACGTCGGCATTTAAGAAGTGATTCCACGCACCCCAAAAACCGCCCGATCAGATGCCTAGCTGCCAGATCTACTTTATTATCGACGTCTTGTTTGTTGAGATCAGTTATTTCAGTCTATCTTGTGCTTTATACTGATACAATTAATCTGTATTTATCCGGTGCTGTAGGCAACAGGTGATCCTTTTTCTTTACAGTCTACGGATGATTGGGATCGATGTGTACGGGAATTTTGCTCTAGGAATCGCCAGGCCACCTATACCGAGTCGACTCGTTCTCTTTGTATTCCATTAGTGAGGAAGAAGTTCTATTTGAGAGTTCCAGTTGTCCTGCTATTTGTACGTAATTGAGAGCCAGGGAAATAGCCACCGATTTAAATTATTTGGTAAGATGCTTCATACTTCAGAGTAAGTACAAACTCCTTCTACCAGAATCTGAAAAGAATTATTTTATTTCACGCACACATACACGCACGTGTATTAGTTTTATTAATAATTTTATTATCGTTTTTGTTTTCATTGATCTATCGATTTTCATTAACCATCCTATTAAATCTACAGGGTGGTTCGAAAGTCTTGTCACCCCCCCCCCCCTACCAAACAGTAACGTAGAAAATAATAAGTAATTCAGTAATAGAAAGCACATGTACTGGATTCAGTTTATTTACTTTCATTGGGGCACCTCGAGGTGGTGTAATCGTTAGCAAGCTAGTCTCGCTAGAACAATTACGACTGAGTAGTGAGTTCGATCCTCACTGGGTGCCCCATACTTTCGGCCTTGTGCCTCATCTAAGATACGTTTGGAAAATCACTATTCACTTTCATTGACGCTGTCACACATCGAGAAGATCCGTATGAACGCCATCATTTTCCGGGCACAAAACGATGGAGCACCATGACCTGGGTGATATTTTACAAAGCTGTGCTTAGTTGATTGTTGCATAGGCTCTTTGAACACTGTCCTTCAACAGATGGGTACTATTCGGGTATCGTTCATGTGATACCCTCTCCTTGATAATACCTCCCTCAGAGAGTTGAAATACAAAATTGTATTATGTAAGGATGACAAGACTTTCAGACCACTCTGTATATATTGTAAGAAGCATATGTGGACTATCTTTCTATATTATCATATATATATATTAGTGTATATTTAGTCAACAATCTTTTAAACATATTTCATTAAATACAGCAGGCAAGGAAGATTTAATTATTTAGTTTTCTAGCATGCTTATGTTTTTCCGTTTTGTAGGGACATAATTTTCATTGTCGCAAGAGCTTTCGCTCTTTTCTTTAGCCATTTTCAAGGTGGGGTTTGTTTTTGGTGTTGTTAGTTTATCCACATGTTTTGACTGTTTATGTTATTTTTATTTTTTATTTTTGTGTTGTTTTGAATAGGGAGCGTTCATTATATATATAATGACAAAAGTGATGGAACCATGCACAAAAAGAAAAAGACCGTAAATTAAATCTATTAGTTTATATACCCAAAATATATATTAAAAAAAAAAATTTAAAGTTCTCAGCTCCTTCTTTCGTCCGTGCGCATGCGTAATCGCATCAACGTAAACATTACTTTAGCGCGATAAAGTAGGAAACAGCTCCACACTTTTTTCACTTTGTTATAGTTTTTTTTTTTTTTTAAATATATGTCGTGAACTCTGCTGTCATCACCTCTCAACCGTCGGTGTTTTTTATGAGGGTTAGTACTTAGGAGCCAGCACCCAGACAACTTGTACATATGATTTGATTATAATGGTGAAGGTTTTGTGCAGAACCAACCACACTTTTTGAAGAGCCGAATACAGAGACCTAGTACACCGTGTGTCACAAGGTCCCCAAACGACCCTCCGCAGGTTTTGAATTCAGAGTTGTCCTTCTATAATGGATTCGACTAGAATTCGGACTCACTCCCAGATTCTATTATTCCACCGTGCTAATCTCCATATATATATATATATATATATATATATATATTATCAAATATGTTGTGCAGTTCAATTTATATTACAATGAATCATTCGTACGAAAAGTAGATTAGTAAAGTTAATGATATAAAATGGCGAAATCCCTTCCCGAACAAAATTTTAAAGGTGTATTAACCTACGAGTGATTTGTAGGTTAATGCATCTTTAAAATTTTGTTTGCGAAAGGATTTCGCCATTTTATATCATTAACTTTACTAATCTACTTTTCGTACGAATGATTCATTGTAATATATATATATATATATATATATATATATATATATATATATATATATATATATATATATATATACATGACTGTGTTTATGCGTCAGTGTTTATACATATATTTAAATAGATTTGTTGATATTAAAACCTCTTAATCAGTACCAATTTTGCCAGTATCAAACTTAGTCTTAACTAGGCGTTGGTTATTTAAAGATAGTCGATGGATTTCTCTCTATGCTCAGAAGATCAAATTCGAACCAACCATGTTTATACAAGCATGTCTCGTTTAACATACCATTCTTTTAACCAAACAAACCACGATACCTGATCACAGCTTACGACTGCGTGTGTACGCTATGTTTGTCTCGTGGTACCTCTAGAACTTTACAAATCACCCGCCTTCTAAAATCGCCTCCTCCTCTGTCTCATCTTGCTATTTTTCTTCATGGCGATATCTTCTCTTCCCCCCTCCCCTTTGCGCGTTGCTCCAGCTATTGCTCTCTCTCTCTCTCTCTCTCTCTCTCTCTCTTTCCCCTTCATCTGCCATCTATGCCGACGAGCATCAATTCCAGTTGCATATGCGCGGGTGGGTAAAACGTCCCACCTCGCCTGACGCACGTCAGATGGCGTCTACTCCAGTAAAACTAAAAACCCTCGAAATGTTGATCTTGTTTTGGGGTCTCATCGTCGTCGCCGGACCCCCTCGGCGCCTGAGAAGTGCACTCGCCTGTTCCAAACTGTGGCGAAGTGGCGAAGCAAGAGTCGGAGGAAATTCTTTCTCTATACATATATTTCACTAAGCTTAAGTCAGCCACAAGGCCACAATAACTGAGCATTCAGTGACGATTAAGCTCACTATATTTGCAATGGTCTGTGAGTGCAGCAAACTCTCAATCACTCTATAAAAACGGGTAAATCTTGTTAGAAACAAAGAAAAATGTACTATACTGTTATGTAATATCAGTCCTCCTATATGGCAGTGAATGATGGACAATGTCATCACAGATGAAGAAACGGCATGACATAACAGAAATGTTGAAAATAGGATAAAAGAAATCAGTTGAAATTTCGAGAGCATTTAAAGAGGAAAGAAGGCTTGGAGAATTTGACCCTCACAGGACATATTGAAAGCAAGGAAGACAGAGGCAAGACACGCACTAACGAAATTTTGCATATGATTGATAAACAAGGTTTAGGAGAGATAGTAAAAAGACAAAATTTATTAAGAGCTACAAAAATAGTAAGTTGTGGAGAGCCATGATCACGTCTTCAAAGGGCATAAAACATAAAAGATATGCTGGCTATTCCAAAAGAAAAATATAGGAGCAAATATTCAAAAAGTTATATTTACAAATACCTACATACTCACCAGTAAATGCATGCGTGTGCATAAGCAGTTGATGTTTATATACATCACGTATATAATATATATATATATATATATATATATATATATATATATATATATAAATAAAAGGCTCAAACATGGAATATGAGTCTTTTATATTATATTCTTACACTGTCCTGGACATTGAGTTCTACCTGAATTCTATCCTCTTAGGAATTTATTTATATAAATATATATATATATATTCATATAATTTTTATATATATATATATATATATATATATATATATATTGACCACTAATATTATCTATCTATCTATCTGGCTATATATATATATATATATATATATATATATATATAGGGTGCGATGGATATATTGTCATCTAAATTACGCAAAAATGAAAATAACACTGACATCTTATGTTAACAGATGTAATTAATGGATGTCAGACAATTTTTATTATATATATATATATATATATATATATATATATATATATTTATATATATATATTATATGTAGAATATATATATTTATAATATTACATGTAGAATATATATATTTATAATATTATATGTAGAATATATATATATATATATATATATATATATATATATATATATATATATATATATATATATATATATATTCCCAAAAAGTTAATGTTTTTTATATTTTTAAGGCGACATATAATACTACGTCAAACGTTACTTTAGCGGTTACCTGTATCCAGACCAGTAGATGAAATAAATACAGTTTAATATATAAAAAATACAGAGCGTCTACTCAAATACGGGTAGCCACTAAAAATTAGGTTTAAAATGTTCTCTTTCTTTCTGTCTTTCTTTCCTGTTTTAATTTCTTTTTATTTCTTTTTTTTTTTTCGATCATGTATATACTATGTATACGTGCATACGCATCTTATCTTTCCATATGCACGCCAAGGGACCCGTTGCTATGGAAACCAAAGAGCGAGAAGACCAAACAATTTCACACAAAATCCTTCCGTCGAAATTTGCATTACCGGAAACACCTGCGAATCCAACCAAGCCGTGTCATTTGTAAATATGAACGCCCAATAAGTCATACAAGCGAAATCATAATACAAAGCAAAAAGTACTTTGAGTCGGATGTTTTTGTGACGTCCCCAACTTTTAAGCCCTCATTAAAATGATCTCTTCACATACTTGCGTGTCTAACGCTAGGGTGAGAGACATTCAATGAAATCTGAGGTTTCAATTCAGGTCTACTTCTGGTTAACATTCTTAATAAAGTTAAAAAAAAAAAAAAAAAAACTTTCCTATTCAAGACGAAAATATTTAATTTCTACCCCACACATTCTCTCTTTACTTATTTATTCTTCTTTTATGCGCTGCTTTTCTTCATGTTGTAGACGATCATAGCTCTCCATAACTTCCTGTTATTATTCCTCCCAAAGCTCGTTCTGCTTTCCATTGACACAAGCTCTTGCTTTCAATATGTCCTGTCCTATTCAATAATATCATAAAATGAGTTACAGATTAAGAGACAAAGTTTATGAGGATATGTGAAGAAGAGGAAGATTAGCTCTTGACTTGAACAAACCAAGATTGGGGAAGCATCTTCTTGGGAGTCGATTCCACAAAGAATTGGTTATTGAGAATGATCTGCTAGAGTGGAACTTACATCTAACCATTGGAATACAAAGGGAATGAGGATGGTTCGATACCATTTGCGTGGTATGGCGTGCCCTAATCGTGAAGATTAGAACTGGTGGAACTAACGATAAAGTCACGAGAGGCTATCAAATGCGATCTTCTTTGAGATGTATTTGTAGTATAGTACCTCAATAATTCTGTGAGTAATGGCAGTGAGAATATCAGCAGTGGACCCAGCCTGTACTGTTTGTCGCTCAAGATGGCATTCCTATTGAGGTGATTAAGAAACTTCTTTGTTGATTATATTTACTATGATGGTGCTAAGTGAGACGGCTGAAGTAGTAAAAGGATGGCCTTTTTCATCTAACGTTGAGTTAAAGGCAAAGATCGGAGAGTATATCTGACGAGAATGAAATGACTTCGGCGCCATTTCTAAAAGTAGGCACTGAGGCTTGTACTGTTTGTCGCTCAAAGGGTTATTACTGATGAGGCGATTATGTTTACTCGTGATAGACCGTTAAAGAGTAAGAGGCCCAGCTTATGCTGATATGTGGGGAAGATAGCTGTTAACCTGAACAGGTTATGATTGTAGTGAGTCGGTCCCGCAAGGCAGCGGGTCATGGGAAAAAAGATGCACGAGTGGAACTTATATCTAACTAATGGAGTACAAAAGGAATGAGGATCGTCGCTACAATGTGCGTGGCATGGCGTGTCTTAGCCTTTTAGGTTATAACATGTGGAAATAAGTAAAAATAGTTCGTCTGAAAATTTCCCTATTTCGGATTTCGGTGTCACATTTTCCATATTATAATTTGAGGAATATTAATAACAATATCAGAAGTCTAATAATAATGGCCGATTTTTATGCTTTTCCAGTTTAATGCTGATTCTTATGTAATATGAAGTGTAGAATCCCATGATGTCAGTTAAAATGAATTTTGATTAATATTAATAATAATATTACAAACCGCAAAATGGCAGAGTTGGTGCATTTTGTGCAGATTTTGTGCAGATTTTGTGCAGATTTTGTGCATTTCTAGTTTAATGCAAATTTTTATGCAATTTGATCTGCAAAATCCCATGGAGCCACTTAAAATGAATTTTGATTATTATTAATAACAACATTAGTTATCTCAAAATGGCAATATTTTGTACTTTTTGTGCCGATTTTGTGCATTTGTGCAGATTTTGTGCAGATTTTGTGCATTTTAATGCTGATTTTTATGCAATTTGATGAGTAGAATCATATCGTGTTAGTTAAAACTTATTTTTGAGCAATATTAATAACAATATTAGCAGCCATTTTATTAAGAGCCTTGCGTTTGTTACTGTATCTTCGATCATTTATATGAACATTGAGCGCTGGGATTCCATAATTAATTTTACGTTTGCTCATGTCTCCAGGGAATCGTTCTAAATAGATTTACTGAAGTGTGAATGCTCTTTAGCGCTCCTTATAATCATTTATCCTTATTCTGTTTTAGTGATGGTTAATGAGCACCTTTGTCAGTTAAAGTCTATATCACATACATAATTTCCGTCTAATGGTCCTACCACTCAGCTATCGACGCCTTGTCCCCGGGAAACAACCCTGAATAGTGCAGAGATCATCAGGTAACCTTACGCCAACAGTGTAAGAAATTTGAGAGAAGGGTAATTTATTTGTTTACTTATTTGAAGAGTCGTTGGGTCTCAATAATTATTTTGCCTCGATCTGATACGCTTCTAAGCCTCGTTCCGATATCACCACCCACCCTTTGTCCTCTAATTCAACTACATATTATCCGTTGTCCGCCAATACATCTTCGTTTCGGCTCAGCAGGGATTTAGAGTCAAGTAAACGCCTCAAGTGCTAAATAAATCTTCTCGTTTCTCTTTCTACAAGCCGGCTTTCTTTCGGGGTTCGACTGACATTCCATCCTCAAAAGGCTATCGAGACAGCGTTTACGTTTTCTCTTAACAAACGTGCAATTTTCTCTTGATCTAACCTGTCAAGTAATGCTTTCTTACTTCGAGACTAGCTTGCGAAAATAGGGAAAAGAAATTTTTGAGGGTGTTAATGGATACTTCAGTAATTTCTGAATTGGTATGTTATCCAGCTGATTTCCGTTGTTGATTAAATCTTCGTTGATGTTGTATTGGGTTGGAACAAACGCTCATAGGATTTTTCAATAGGCGGCAACTCAACGTGTCATTAATTTCAAACGTGACTGAAGTTTATGATATATATACGAGGTATGATCAAAACGTATTGCGATCGGTGCTATAAAAAGAGAACTACAACACATAACAATTTGGCATTTAATTTCCCTCGAAGTAGACAAGCCACTCACTTTATCCAGCATCATTTCTATTGATGGAAGCATTCTTGGAACTCTTTTTGGGTAATAGCGAGCAGCTGACTTGTTGCCTTCTCTTGATATTTTGAAATCGTGTACCTTTCGAGTGGGATTTGATTTTTGGAAAAAACAAAACGCTGCAAGGGTAGAGATCTAAGGAATGGAATATAGTGGTTTTCGGACCTAGGAAATGTTGTACCTTTATTTCGCTCACTGGGGTAGACTGTTCTAGTTCCACGTGCCATGTTTTAATGGATGTCAGTTATCAGTTATCCCCTGCTTAATTCCCTCTCCAAGTTCTCCACTGCCTAAACCAGGTATTGAACTCACATTCTCTGGGTCCTGTCACTGGATCTAACCAACGCTTTTATCCACTGTGTCCTTGAGAAATAAAGGGTTCAGTTCGACATTCCAACCACCTGAAGAAGGCCGCAGCGTACAACGGCCGAAATGTTTTAATAAATATGGTGACAAAGATGAGGACAATAATGTAAATAGTGAACATTGGTTTTGTTTTTAGAAAGTATTTTGGTCAGCAAGAAAGAAAGAGTTTGTCGGTTGTTCTGGTTTAGCCGCATATCAACCCATGTAGGTCATTCCTGCCGAAATCTATACATGAAAATTAAAACTTTTTGTTTCGAGGATTGTTTGTACGCCATCCTGTGCAGCTGTGGTAAGAAATATAAAGGAGATACAAAGTTTCTCTCACCAAAAGAAAATTGCGGACCTTCAAATTTTCGCCCGGGAGCAATAGCCCTCTCATCCCACCCGCTGGAGCCCATATCCTTGTACATCTAACACAAGAAATGTCTGATTGTATCTGAAAAAAAAGGCGCGTAAATCAAATTTTACCCACAGATCGCTGCTATCTAAATTTCCCGGTGATAATTGCTTTAGGTGATTTTGTACGCGACACACCTATTTTCAAATAATATTCTTGACATAATTTCTTAGAACGAAAGCACTTATCATTTCTTTATTTCTTATCACACCAATAACACACACACACACACACACACACATATATATATATATATATATATATATATAATATTCAGATCGAGGGTATCTCTAAATGTTAACCTCTTGTCTTTGAAGATGTACATCACATACGTCCATCCCAAACCATAAATAATCTGATCCCAATTTAGACAATATCCATTTGTACATACATATACATATATATATATATATATATATATATATATATATATATATATATATATGGACTCTCCCGTTGTTTTCAGCTCAGTTTTTATGTTTATTTCTCGTATGAGACAAGAATCATGTACGGAATTTGCAAACAAGTCCACACGAGGGACATGCTGAAGGGTTGACAGTCACATAGACTGATGTATTGGCTCGGGATTTAATGCTGGTTCTTAATTCTCTCATGTGGTTGTGACGATTCTTTTTAAGGTTAGTCATACCTCAATGGCAGGTATTTCTCCGTTTTGCTCGGTTTTCAACAGCAAGTTCGAACTCCTCTATAGGGTTGTCTGCATCAATTAAATTGTATTTAAGTTTATCATTGAAGCGTAATCAAAGTTGCTCTATATTACGCTTACCATGAAAAATGTGGGTATACATGAGGATTTTCGGCATCCGATCATCACTCATTCTGATGACATGACCAGCCAATCTGAACTGTGATTGCATCAGAAAGGATTCGATACCACCGACACCACATTTGATAAGATCAGTGTTAGAGATTTCAAATATATATATATATATATATATATATATATATATATATATATATATTTCTTGAATATTATTCGCTTACTTTTGACTTGCCAGATTTTGAATTATTTATGGCACTTTGTGAGTTCCATATATCTTGACTGACCTTAGCCTCACCTGATGAATATTCATGTAAGTTCTCAAAGTTAAAAGCCTTGATAACCCAATGACACCCTTGCTCTTGTATATAAACACGTGCAACAAGATAAATCCTACATTTGTCTTGATAAAGTCCTTGAGAGGACGAAACGCATCGGCTAAGAAGATATTTTCCTCTTGTCTTTTTATTCATATATATATATATATATATATATATATATATATATATATACAGTTAAGTAACAGAAATCTTGGTAATCCATATGGATAATCCCTAGGAGGATGAAGTCCTGAGAGCTCAATTTTGTCAAAACAAAACAGACCAAATTAAATTATATATATATATATATATATATATATATATATATATATATATATATGGGGATCTTTTTTTTTTTCGGTTGTCTTCATTCCTTTGACACCAAAGTGTTTTTCTTCTTTAAATGATCTTTATTCCTTTGATACCAAAAGATCTTCATTCCCTTGACAACAAAGAGGTCTTCGACTGGCGAAATCTTTCAACTTTACGCGAATGCGCTACAATTCTTGTTTGAATTCCTGGTATGTGGCGTTATCATTATTTTCATGCAGATCTATGTCATCGACTTTCCGGCCGTTTACCCTCCGGTTTGCATCAGGCGTATCGGGAAAACCTACAGGAAATTTCGAACCGGCCCCTTTATTTATTCTACATGGACATGCGCTTTAATTCATTTATTCTACATACCAAACAATTCTAATATAAATGCTGTATATTGCTGGTGACTTGAAGGAAGTAACAAGCTCTACGGCTAGATACTCTCTGATATTCACTAAATCTATCTTAAAACGTAAAAGGTCACCAGTCTGGAGCACTCAACGGAATCGAACTTGCAACTGCAATAATGAAATAAGATACTATCCTGTCAGGCGACCTTCATATCTATGTTGCCTTACATATTTATTCGTAATTATTGATAGTCTATTGACATCTGGGTAAACCTTATCCTACCAGAGACCACACCTACACCTAGAGGAAATTATGTTTACATTTAATATTACACTATTGTGGAGTTAGGCTAGGTATTTTTTTCTTCTTTCTTTTATTGCTACCACTCCATGCAAGCTAGTAAAGCCACTAAGACACAAGGGGTTACATGGTGTGGAAGAATTAGGAACAGAAACATTAATAATGAGCGGGGAGAGGATTTGGCTTGGTTTGGTTTGGTTTGTTTTACGGTATATCAACCTGAATATTTTATTAATATTTTTTCTCCAAAAATGTATTGCTGGTAATTTCTTTTCAAAAATGCATTGGTAATATTTTTTTTTTCAAAACTCATTGCTGCAATAATTTTTTACAAAAAAAAAATTGCTTGTATTAAAACCTATTTTTACACTTTCATGGTGTTTTGACAACAATTTGGAGGTTAAGTATTTGCTTATAACTGGGATCCTAACAGGTGCTACCACGCCGGGTCAGAGCGGACCTGAGAACACCAGCAATTAAGAGCTGGTTCCACGCTATTAAAAATCTCCTGATCAGAGGCCTTGCTGTTGGACGTAGTTTATCGTTATCCCCAGGACGGGCGGGGAGAGCAAAGAGTAATCAGAACAGCAGATAGCGATGGACATTACACTTAAATATTTGCAGATTAAAGTTTACTGGGAAGCATGGAACCCGAAGGGAGTTCCACAAAAGAGAAGTGCGAGAAAAGAAACTATTACCATAGAACTTACGGTTACATCTAGCCAGTTCAACTGTAGATTGATGAGACATTGTTGCCAGGCTAGTTCTGTGATTAAATTCATAAAGTCTTGATATCATAGCGAATAGCTCATCCAAATTATTACCATGAAGGTATTTATAGAAAGACACAGAGAAGCAACTTTACGGCGGTGGGAAAGTGATTGAAACCGAGATGCCAGATCAGGACTAATAATATTGCTGATTCTACCTAGGATTTTTTTGAGGAGCTCAAGATAAATATCAGGGTCACCGGATCATATGTGGCAGCAATATTCTAAGTATGGACGAATTATCTTGAGAGTTAGGTAAATATAACCACATAAGCCTGCACCTCCCCTATAAGTTTCGCCTGATAATTTGAGTTATTTTCATTAAAAGTGGTGATCTTATGATAGATACTATCTATAATTGTCAGGATTTTTTTTCCTACAGTGTTTAAATCATAATTATTTTCCCGTTTTACTTGAGGACTCTAAAAATATGATCGTGTACGTGTTCATGTAAGTGTCCAAACCATTGTCCTTACAAATTTTTTCGCGCGCTTTCCGTTCCAGATTTTACCTGGCCCCGACAATTATTACCGTTTGTTCGAGAATCTCTCGTGCATGCACTGGGGTCACAGCATTGCCATCGTATTTATAGCCAGGACATCTAGGTACGTCTAGGATTTCAGGGTTCATTTCTCGAGAACCTGTAATAAAATAAATATAAAAATCTGAAAGAATTATTACTCTTTTGTATATATTCATGAAATGAACGCTGCTTAGTTCGTGAGAGCGATTATTTTTGCCAGTTAAAACCATAGAGGCGGTCTGCGTGCGGCTGTCTGTAAAAAATAAATCATGCTGATATTGCATTTATTAAAGATACCCGTATACACCGTATATAATTCGATCTCCTACATCAGTCGACCCTTTATATTTGGCCCTAAGAAAGGAGTAATTTATGAGAGGTCTCATGTAGGGGTTCTACCCTTGTTTTTCTGGCTTACCGATCAACTATTTAGGTAAACAATGCATTATGTTTTATACTGTACAAAAGACATTCCCCAAAAGTTCAAGCTAAAAAATTAAGCAAATAAAATAAGAACTTATCCAAATTTTAAATAACTTATGGAATTTACCTGAGAACAACAGAAATATGGAATTTAAAAGTGGCAGAAGTACCCATCGTTATCAGTGCACTTGTAGAGGTTTGGAAATGCTTTAGAAAGAGGTTGAAATAATTACAAATTGAAGGAAAGATTGAAACTATTAATGTTACAATACCAAAGAAAGTATGTTCAGGAGACGTGTTGTCACTTGATCTCTATTGAAAGCCACCAGATACAAGGAGAAAAAAACAATTACAAATCTACTGAAAATAATGAGAATATGAAGACAGAGTCGGAACAGCGAAAGATTGGGAATTATGCAAATTAACTAGGTTGGGCCATGAAAACTTAATGCTCTTAGCCCAAAAAGAGGCTAGACTATAAAATAATATATATATATATATATATATATATATATATATATATATATATATATATATATACGACCATTAATGTCGCCTAGAGGATGGGGTGTGTAACACTGAAAGCCAAATGTGCAAGGGTATGACGAAAGATGTCTCCCAGAAACTAAGGAAAGTATTAAGAAATAAGAAACAAAGAAATCAGTGTTGAAATTCTATTATGTTGGTGCAAAAATAATGTCGTTTTCTCACATATGTTACTATGTGCACCAACCTAATATGTAATACCCAACGTCCTATGCCATAAGGAATGCCGGACAATTTCTTCAGAGATGAACAAGAGAATTGAAGCGACGGAGATATGACTCTACCGATGAATGCAAAGTATTCAAAGAACAAAGCATTTGACCAACAAAGAAGTTTTAAGGAAAACAGGAACTACAAGGAAACGGATGCTTGCAAGCATAGACAGTTGACATTTATGGTGCACATAAGAAGGAAAGAAGGCCTGGAGAATTTAACACTCACAGGATTTGAGAAGGGCAAGTTTTTGTGATGTCAGCGAACATTCGTTGCCACTTTTTGTAATGTCAACGAATACTAGTTGTCACTTTCGTAATGCTCGTTGTAGTAGAGACTTTGTAATCGCAGATACAACTATAGCAACGCCGTTGAACAATGCTGGTGTCAGACGCCTTCGAATATCATTCACACTAATAGTACTTGCTCGATAATACTCGCTCGAATAGTAATTACAGTATAGTGATCCAAATAGATAAATAGTATAGTGAATAGAGTAGAGAATAGCGGTCCGTATAGTAATAGAGGATAGAATAGAAATAGTGATCCGTATAGTATAGAGGATAGGATAGGAATAGCGATCGTCAGTGGTCAGTTACTTCCTACATATATACGTGTCCTCTATGGACACATGGTCTACTTAATTCAAAAATGGGATCGCCTGTGTTTACTCACTGGCGATCTATGTTGAAACTCAAGAGTCGGCAGCGACACTTTATTCCTATATAACAGAAGTGGAAACAGCTAGTAATCGATTTTAAATGAACGGGTGGCAAAACAATGTCAAAGGGTAAGGGTCAAATTTTTCTCCGAGCAAGAAATTTTGAGAAGCTGTAGAGAGCTATTACCATTCACCCCCTTGAAAGGACAGGAAACATGAAAGAATAAAAAGATTCTATTTTGGAACTTTGTCAACATGGTCAACTAACACATCCATGCAAGAAGACTGGATCATATGGTTGGGGAATTGAACAAAGAAGCCTGTGTCAGGTTGACTTGACTGTGTTAAAAGACCATAGGATGAAGACAAAAGAAAAGAAAATGGAAAAGCACCAGAGCTTTCTCTGTAAATGAGGAAATTATCAGAACCTAAAGGTTGAGGTTGTGCTCATAATAACAAGCGCTCTTGGAAGCATGCCAAAAGCAATTAAATATAGATTTAAGAAGTTATTGAGATTGTGCCGCTTACTGCAATGCGGGGTCTGTAAGGATATTGAGGAAGATGGCGGAGATGTGACGAGAATTACTATCCCTCAAGCCCCAACAACTAATTCCAGGTAATTAATGACTAACGAGTAAAAATGGCCTACAATCCGTTGTTAACTAGGACAGGTAATAGCTTGTTAAATGTAACACCTCCAAAACGAAACTGCTCTCTTTTAACCGTCTGAAAGAAATAGTTTTGACTTCCATCAGCATAACCGCAAGTTGTATGCTAACAGTTTCTTCTCTCGCACTTCTCGCTTGTGGAATTCTCTTCCGGTTTCTTGTTTCCCAGTCAACTTTGATCTTCAGAAAATTAAATGCAATGACAATCGTTATCTTCAGTCTTTTAAATTCTTCCTTTTCTTTTATTTTTCTCTCTCTTTAATAATGTTTTCTTTTTCTCATATTCTCTAAACCTCAGTAATCTCTTGGATCTTAGAGGATTTATTGCCTTGCTTGAACATAATTTTTATATATTTTGGCATTGTTCCTAGCGAACCAGTAGAAATTGGATTTCTTTTTACGATAATGTTCACTCTATACAAGGTCAAAGAGCCAATCGAAGTATACCGGCTGTTACAGGATAAGAGACGCAGTTTATGGGGGTATGTGGGAAGATAACGGTTAACCCTTGAGTTGAACTTACGTCCTAGTGAGTTTATTGGCTTGCTTGAGGTGAAATGATTAAATAATAATAATAATAATCAACAATCACTGTTGTAGTTGGAGCCCTCGGATTGTTTGGAATAGACTCCAGTAGATTAATTGAAGGGATTCCTGGAAGTTCATGCCTTAAAGAAATAAAAAAAAATGTTCTCACGAGTACAGCCCATACCTTACGAAGGGCTTTGTCTGTGTAAAATATGTTTGTGTCTTGTTTTTTGTTTAATTGCTCAGTGGAAAATGTCTTGATGCCATTTCTAACCTTAGGTCTCTGGGTGGGACCCGGAGAGAAATGTGAAAGAATAATAATAATAATAATAATAATAATAAGAAGAAGAAGAAGAAGAAGAAGAAGAAGAAGAAGAAATAACAATATGAAGAAGAAAATAATAATAATAATAATAATAATAAGAAGAAGAAGAAGAAGAAGAAGAAGAAGAAGAAATAACAATATGAAGAAGAAAATAATAATAATAAGAAGAAGAAGAAGAAGAAGAAGAAGAAGAAATAACAAGATGAAGAAGAAGAAGAAGCAGAAGAAAAAGAAGAAATAACAAGATGAAGAAGAAAATAATAATAATAATAATAATAAGAAGAAGAAGAAGAAGAAGAAGAAGAAGAAGGAGAATAATAATAATAATAATAATAATAATAATAATAATAATAATAATACGAAGAAGAAGAAGGATAAGAAGAAGGAGAAGAAGAAGAAGAAGAAATTAACTCATTTGGCATAGTTTCATTTTTGTGAATAGCTGTATAGGTTATTGCCAACGCTATTGCTTCTCCAATAAATTAACAGCATGACATCGTAAACGTCTTACCATTAGCATAAATCAATTTTGTGTTGAGTATAACATGAATGTACAACTCCAGTTGTTATTGATTTGGTCGAACGAAGAACGCAGTGACGTGAAAGCTTTGCCCCAAATCTAGATTCTTTTTGTTTGAACTAACACCGAGCCAACAGTGTTTAGCCAAAGAAGACAAGTCAAAAATAAGTACATTTTTGAAAGTATTAACGCAATAACTAAATGAGCGACAAGAAGGAAACCTCGAAGTGTTGCTTTCTTTGTCGTCTAAGCAGAAAATACAAATGAAAATCATATTTATTTGAAACTGATTAGACTAAGAATGTCACTGGCTGAACGATTTCAAAGCGCTTTAGAATAGAAACAAAGCACTGTACATCGACATTGTTTTCAGGGAGGGAAGGTATTGAACAAAACCAATGTGACCAGAAGACTAGATTAACGGAATGCCAAAGGAAGAATTGACTCATTATAAATGGCTTTCAAGATAAGCACTTGGACTACCGAACTTCAGCAGGTGTTTCTTCGCTATACAGTAAATTTCATTTCTTGAGTTCTGTGATGACGTCACATAAAGTGTTCACGTTAATAAAATGATACACACACACACACACACACACACACACACACATATATATATATATATATATATATATATATATATATATATATATATATAGTTAAACCTAGAGAGACAGACAAACCTACCAAGGTTTCGACTAAGCGGATCGTCAGGGAAGTCTGGCTTCTCTGACGATCCGCTTAGGTGAAACCTTAGTAGGTTTATCTGTCTCTCTAGGTTTAACTATATATATATATATATATATATATATATATATATATATATATATATATATAAATGTGAACACTGAAGTTAACACTCAGAGGCGACAGGCTGTTTCATGCTGGACGCAATAATATAAATTATATAAAAACTCATACAACAAACTATTTCTTATTTAACAGTTAAAATATTGAATCCTTGAAAATGGCTAAATGTATAGCCGAAAGAGCTCTGATAAAAAGAACACTCGGACAGTTTTTATATAATTTATTATCTGAAAAGAAATCGCATTAGAAAATGTATAAAAAAACTAAATAAAAGCACCTTGTCTGTCGATTTCAATGAAATATGCATGAAAGAAGGATTGCTAACTAAATACACAAATATATATATATATATATATATATATATATATATATATATATATATATATATATATATATATATATATATCGTTATACAGATCGTTAATACCCAGTTTGTAAATTACTGGAGTTTAAATAGGAATATTTTTATAAACAGTATGCTCATTATTAAAAAATTGATAATCTATAGATAATAGATTGTTTACGTCAAGCAAGGTGATAATACTAATAATAATTGTGTGTCGTATTCAATGAAACGTGCACACACACACATATATATATATATAATGATTTACTAAGCGTAGCTAAGTTACTCACAAGGGCAAAAGTATGCTGCCACAAATAACCCTACTCTTAATAATTCACAATATATATAAATATATATTATTTAAAACTTAATTTTAGTGCATAGCCATATTTGAGTAGGTGCTCCGTTTATTAACGAAACAGTATATTTATTTGCTTATGGTCTGAATAGTGGAGAAATCATATTAAAGAACAATCTGCACTCTTTGTCAGGATTCGAACCTGCGTTCTCATTGACAAATCCGAAATGCATTAGACAGTCTCGGTCATGAAGTACGCCAAGGATCAAACAAAGCTGAATAGTGCCTGATAAACGCAAATCTTTCCCAGTTTCTCGAAACATCCATATCTCCTCAGTATCAAATCCTCACGTAAATAATTTCTATAGAAGTGACAGTTGTTTTTTTTAATAAATTTCTAACTAGTGATGGATTTTGTTTTATTAATCCGAAAGATTTTATTACTTGAACGTTATCTTTTTAGCGGATATTCATATTTGAGTAGACGCCCCACACATTTATTAAGCACTGTGACTATTTACACTCGTCTAGTCACTAAAAATAACGATTAAGTAATAAAATCTTTACGGGTTAATACATAAATAAATATCCATCATTTCTTTATCTCTCTCTCTCTCTCTCTCTCTCTCTCTATATATATATATATATATATATATATATATATATATATATATATATATATATACATATATATATATATATATATATATATATATATATATATATATATATATATATACATATATATATATATACATATATATATATATATATATATATATATATATATATATATATATATATATATATATATAGTCGTAGCTCGAGGAAGCACAGTCCTATGAGTAAAAGAGAAACTCGGAGAAGTTCCACCACGGGATTTGTGATCGAGCGGCGCTATGTCGAGTCTAATTCGTTACCTCTTCGTCACCATTGGTACAGTTGATATGGCGTTTGCCTCCCATCTTAACTGTTCAGGTTTCAATTCTCCGTAGTGGATGCGCACTGATGATGAGTCCCAAATATAGGACGAAACGGCTGTCCAGTGCTTTCTGCATTCTGTTGAGGTTTCTTCTAGACTCGATGAATTACTTAATTATGATTATTTTCAAAGTCCTCCTAATTATTTCTCTCTATATCCTTGCTTGTACCGGCTTAAGGGAGGCAAAATCCTATGGGTAACAGAGAAATTTCTTCTAGACTTGATGAATTATTTAATTATGAATATATATATATATATATATATATAGAGAGAGAGAGAGAGGGTGGAGAAAGTAAGGAAAAGATCCAACTCAATTCATAAGACGTTTGTAACGTGAGAGAGGAGTTTCAGCTATGGCAGTTCAAAGAGTATTGGAAATAACCTGTAAATGAAATTGTACGCGAATCCTGCGAGGTACCATGTTACTTCTTTACAAAAAATTAGAAGGTTAGAGAGAATATTAATTTTCATTTATTCATATATGTCTCACAAATGTATTCATGTGAATCCCTACATACATACGATCATTAATAAATTAATAAATGAAAATTAATATTACCCTCAAATATTATTAAATAATGAAACCTAATCTTTAATTTAGTTTACCAATATAATAAATAAATTACATTCATAAATTAATTTTAAATATTAAAATAGATGTTATTGTTATTTTTTTTTTTTTTATTGTGGAAATACAATTAGTCGGGTGAATAAACTATTAAAATTTTAAATATTTCTTTATGTCCTAGAGAAATATGTTTATTACAATAATAGTTATATTTAGTCCTGAAACTATTTACTTAAAAAATTAAAGATTTAAGTTAATAACAAAATTTTTTTCAGACATCGAATTTTCTATCAGACATTGTAAACTATCTTTTACATAATTTTGTTAAAACAAAATTATAACAACTCCATCTCTTCCCCCCCATCTCTCTTTTTACCATTTGACTCACTTGTATACATTTTCTACAATTCATTTCCGTTTTATTAACCATCTAAAGAGGTCGAGGTTCTGTCACTCCTCCTACTCCAATATAAAACATACTTAAGAGAGATATAAAATTAACCCCTCCCTATACTTTATATTGTCTGTTTAACTACCACTCTCAACCCCCTCTATTAAATTACAAAAATTACACTACCCACCAATTTCTAATCCCATTTTTCCTCTCAATTCGTTGTTGGAAGTTTTTACCTGATGATCCTGAATCCTTAAAAAAGGATTTAGGTGAAATAAATTATCGTAATGGTACCTTAAAGTGGTTTGTTTTTCATTACATATTAGCTCTGTCCTCACATTGAGCTCTCAGGATTTCATCCTCTTTGGATTTACCAATTCGGTTTACCAAGTTCCTTATAACTTATATATATATATATATATATATATATATATATATATATATATATATATATTGAACTTTATTTCAATCCTTCATGAGCTTCCGATCCTTAGCTATGATTAATTAACGATGAACATGTCATTTTTGTTTATGATCGATTTCATCACGATTCTTCTGTTAAGCTTGGAGAGGAATTATACATTCTTATTGCTCAAAGTAGAGTTCAGTAGTGTTATAAAAAACCTCGAAGAATTCCAGTAAGGCATATTTTAACATTTCTAAGTTACAACGGTTCCAAGCTTAATCTAACAATGGGACAATTTTGCTGATACACGATTTTGACAATTTTGCTGTTACACCCGGTATATATATATATATATATATATATATATATATATATATATATATATATATATACACCCTTGTGTAAATTAATTTAAACATCCGCTTTAGTTTCCTTTCTTTCACCGTACGGTCACTGGGAGTGACAGGGTGTAATCGATTTCTATTTTTTCTTCAGATTAGGACATTTACAGCAGTGTGCAGTAATATGGATCTGTTTTCGGGGTGTATAATGGAACATTGAAGAACATTGCATCATCCAGGATTGAAGCAGATTTTATCACGCCCAGACACTATTGCACTATTTTCTCGGCTATCGATTAGTTGTCCTACGGACATTGTCTACGGACATTGTCTGATGGATGTTGCTCCAAGGAAGTGGATGAAAATTGTAACGCTGCACGAACATGCTGACAAGCCTTACAGAGAGATCGCAGACTGTACGACGAAAGATAAGCTCGTGACGGCCGTTATAGACGTGACTCCCAAAATGAATACGAACTGCTCTAAATTAGTGAATTCCATGACAAATAGCATCAGTGTGCTTCTAAAAAATGAAAGCGGGCACAAGAAGTACTAACATGTGCACAGGGTCATGTTTCATTGGGAAAATACAAAAAAAGTAAATAATAACGGACTTATTAGTTTTGTTTCAATTAATTTTCACCACGGTATATATATATATATATATATATATATATATATATATATATATATATATATATATATATATATAGATGTGTGTGTGTGTGTTTATGAATTTAATACGTTTTGCTTTTTATTTTACCTTCATCAGAATTTTGTTTTGTTTTGTTTTTTTGAGTGTGTGTATGGTGGGTGGGAGAATATGACGGTATTAGAATTTTGTGTTGTTTGTTTACATTTGGTTATGTAGGTTAGGAGTTTATATTTTGTGACGTTGGTGTATAGTGGGAGGAAGGGTCTGAATTCAAATTGGTATTTTTGTGTCTGTCTAATAGTTTAATTCCTGAAGATGGTTATAGCAAGAAATGGGAAGGCTGTGCCTGTAATTTTATTGTTGGCGGAAAATCGCGTGTATCGAGACATTTATCAGTTTGGTTTTATTCAATTATTATAATCATCATCATTATTATTATTATTATTATTATTACTATTATTTAACTTCTTGTTTGCTGTGTTGAAAGTGGATCTTACATTATTTAAGTATCGGAATGTTGACTATATGGAAAAGTGAATCTGTTTATTGATAGAAAAATATTAACTAATATTCCTTCTAGATATTTTCTTCGTAATAGTATATGTTCGTTTTTATTAGGATGGAACTTTTTAAGTCAATATATGCATATATGCAGCAATTTCAAATACAGAATATCTCTGAAAGGACAATATAAATAAAGACAGAAGGAAATCTTATCTTATCCGACGCGTTTCGTCCTCCGAGGGACTTGGGTTGAGAAAGTCCCTCGGAGGACGAAATGCGCCAACTAAGATGTTTTCCTTGTGCCATCAAAAGCTATAGAACCCAGTCTGTCCTGCTATTTATCCATAGCTGGGTGGGGAGAAAAAGAGGATTCATACCTTTCCCAAGGTATGAGTGAGTGTAATATATATATATATATATATATATATATATATATATATATATATATATATATATATAGAGAGAGAGAGAGAGAGAGAGAGAGAGATGCATTAATCTTCAACCGAATTGAATTGAGCTCTCCAGACTACTGGCAGTATTTCAGTATTACAATATTAAATTTACATCCCTCTCAGACGTGCGACGATAGCCTAAGTGTTTCGATCCTGGCTTGAAGCATTCGGACGTCTAGACACACTGAAGAGTTGTGATACAGCAAAACAGTCTGTCTGTGGGAGACTATATATATATATATATATATATATATATATATATATATATATATATATATATATATATATCTCATGAAATGAACAAAGTCCGACAATTAATTTTTAAGACATTTTTTATTTATAAAAAGAACGTATAAACATAAAAAATGTCTTGAAAATATATATGTATGTATGTATATATCTGTAGAAAGAGAGAGAGTATATTGAGATGGAAAGAGAGAAAGATAGTATCACGATAAACGTTATTTTTAGGTGATAGATAGATAGATAGATAGATAGATAGATAGATAGATAGATAGATAGATAATGAACAGTCTGTGATAGATTGATAGCCTCTTGATGTATGTCATGTAATGCATAATCCGCTGGTCTAACAGAACGTTGCTACCGTCTTGAGCTCGAACCTTAATAGTTTCCACACATATCACATTCTGTCCCTAAACCTTAGTATAAACAAAAAGAATATCTATACGTTTTTTTTGTTTTGTTTTGTTTTTGTGTGTTCGTAATATACGTCTATAAGTATGCCTGCAAATCTATATACATTTGTGTATGTGCGTCGTGCACACACATTCTGAGATTCTAAGGTATCTTTGTCTCTGCGTGTTGATTTGCAAACTCGCCTCATCAGCTCTTACCATTGGCGGGATTTTGCTTTCTTCTACCTTTTAATAAAGTTGCGATGCGTAGGCATAAAATATTAATGTCGGTCTTTTAATAAGCAGGCCTCTAAACGTTTCCAGTCAGTCTCTGCTTTTATCGGCGGTAAGTGTGGTGTGTCTTTTTAAAAGGCCAGAAACGATTCATTTGTTCCCTCCCAGCGTGGAAAATTCCTTTCCACCTTCACTTAAAGAAACGATCGAATATAATAAATGAAGAAGTGCATATTTAAGAAAATGAATAACAAAATGGGAGCGCAAAAAAAAAAAAGACAGTTTCCTGTGATCGGGTCACTCTCCGGTCAGTGAAAAGGGAAGGAAAATGGCGTCTTGCCGAATAATGGAAGATAATCACCGTGAAGGCCGCCGGGCCCAAATATTTCTTTCCTAGTTAATTTGTCTCTTTCAGTCTTTATTTCTGTCCTTCTTTCTTTTTCTCCCTTCTTTTTTTCTTTCTTTCTGTCTTTCCGCTTTCTTTTTTTCCTATTTACTTTCTTTCTTTCTTTCTTTCTTTTCCTTTGTCTTCCTTTCTTCTTCTTCTTTCTTTCTTCTTTACTTTTTTCTTCTTTCTATATTTCCTTATTCTTTCTTTCTTTCTTTATTTCTTCCCTTCTTATTTTTTCCTTTTTTTCTTTCTTCCTTATTTACTTTTTCCTTAACTTTTTCTTCTTTTTATATTTCTTTCTTCTTTCTTTCCTTCTTCTTTCTATGTTTTCTTCTTTCTTTCTTTCCTTCTTTCTTTCCGTATTCTTTCTTTCTTCTTTCTTTCTTCTTCTTTCTCTCTTTCTTTCTTTCTTTCTTTCAACTCGTTTTTTTTTCTTCTATTCTTCATCTTTTTAGATTTGCTTCTTTCAATTACTTATTTCGTTTTCTTCTTTAATTTTGCCACCTTTTTATTTTATTTATTGCATCCGCCTTTTTTTTTTCATTTTCTGCCGTGAGGGGTGGGGGTGGGGTGGGGGTGCTGGCCCATTTACAGGGCACCTGCGTCATATATTGCTTCAGGTCGTAGGGAAAACTAGCGATTCAGATACTAAATTCGATTACATCTAATTACTTTCTTCAATGCACACACACACACACACACACATCAGTCACTCACACACACACACACACTCACACACACACACACACACACACACACACACGCACATATATAATATATGAAATATAGGTGCGTTAATACATACATCTATGACTCATATTGAAAATATGAAATCGCATCTATATGCGCCCTATAAGAATATTAAAAAGGATAATTGAACCATTCTAGGCCGTGAGCCTTTTGTGCCTGAGCGTTTTAAAGCACACGGGAATCAAATGGTGGTTTTCTCAACCCTGCTGGAGAGAACATTTTCTTTATCAAGTCTATCCAATGTGCAGGCCAGTAGACAGTTTTAAAACTGCATTCCTTAGTTCCAAAAGTTCAGACCCCTACAGCTAAGCATCTCGCTATTTCCATGACAAACGTTCACACGATCTACATTCCTTACTTCCAAAAGTTTAGACCTGTAGAGCTAACCCTCCGCTATATCCATGGCAAATGTTCAGACGAGCTACACTCCTTAGTTCCACCAGTTCAGACCTGTAGAACTAAGCCTCTTGCTATTTCTATGGCAATTGTTCACAAGGGCTACATTCCTTACTTCCAAAATTTTAGACCTGTACAGCTAAGCCTCCGCTATATCCATGGCAAATGTTCACAAGGGCTACATTATTTAGTTCCACTAGCTCAGACCTGTACAGCTAAGCCTCTTGCTATTTCCATGGCAAATGTTCACAAGGGCTACATTTTTTACTTCCAAAATTTTAGACCTGTACAGCTAAGCCTCCGCTATATCCATGGCAAATGTTCACAAGGGCTACATTATTTAGTTCCACCAGCTCAGACCTGTACAGCTAAGCCTCTTGCTATTTCCATGGCAAATGTTCACAAGGGCTACATTCTTTAGTTCCACCAGCTCAGACCTGTACAGCTAAGGCTCTCGCTATTTCCATGGCAAATGTTCACAAGGGCTACATTCTTTAGTTCCACCAGCTAAGACCTGTACAGCTAAGGCTATCGCTATTTCCATGGCAAATATTCAGACGAGTTACATTCGATAGTTCTACCGGACATTAACAGCTAGAATACGTAATGCCACTTACATAGAGTTGACTCATTCACATTCCTTTGATAAATAGGAATTTCCAGACATTCAGCTTCTTTCCCAGAACTGTTATTGTTGGGGAACAGGCTCCTGAAAGGACGCTTCCCTGACCTTAACCTCTTCAAATCGTGTGTCAGCCATTATATATCCTACATATAATATGCACGTCTGTCTTCCTCCCTGTATGCCTTTACAATAACCTCATCCAGTAAACTTCTACATTGGGTGACTCTTCTGCGTTGAACAGTCTGTTCAAATTCTCCAAAACGTTTGGATCTTACTTTGCTAACAAACAAATAAAAGATTTGCGATTTTGCTACATAGAAACTGACTCGGCTCAAGGCCGAATGCAACGTTGCACTCATTGGGGGCTGAATTTACAGAAATAGCACAAGTTAACAATTTAGTTCTTTTTCAGTTAGCTTTGGCTTGTATTCAGTGCCTTTGACTTCTGTAAATCAGCTTTTAACTCTTTTTCATATTAATATTTATCATTTTATCGATAAAAATAAATTCAGGGTAAAAAAAACTAAATGTAGCAGTGAAAGTCTTAAGTTGTCCTCCCAGAATAGAAATACTTTTCGTGACTATTTTCTTATATGAGGTCTGATAAAAAAAAAAGTATCTAGAGTGATGCTATAAAAAGAAAAGCACAACATATCAATTCGACATTTAATCCCCTTCGAAGTAACCCCCTACTGAAGCCACTCACTTTATCCAGAGTCGTTTCCATTGATGGAAGCATTCATGGAATTCCTTTTTTGGGGATAGCGAGTATCTGTTTCATAGGATTCACTTCGATTTCCTTAACCTCTTGAAATCATTTTGCTTTCAAGTGGGATTTGATTTCTTTTTTTTTGGGGGGGGGGAATAAAAAAAAGGCTCAGGGGGTGAGAACTGGGGAATTTGGTGGTAGTCGAACCTGCGACCAAAAATTGCTGTACAAGCCATGGTTGCTGATGTAATCTCTAAGGTGTGGTGAGACGACCACACTCTACACATTTACCCTCAAAGCACTAGAGAAAGTGAACGAGAACGTTATAATATAATGCGTATGCGCGACAGAGTTCAACGTCGATCTGTACCAAGCGTTCTGCATTCTGCGCACTTTAGTTCCGTTAACATAATGATAGTCCCGATACTTTTTGATCAGTCCTCGCACGTAAAAAAAAAAAAAGTCATATAATTTTGCCTACTATTTTTTTTTCTCTTTACAAACATGTCCGTAAAAATAAAAAGAAACAAACACGCACACACACACACACACACATATATATATATATATATATATATTAGGTTGGTGCAAAAATATTTACGTTTTCTAACATATGTTACTATGTGAGAAAACGAAATTATTTTTGCACCAACCTAATATATATATATATAGATATATATAGATATATATTGAAAGGTATTCATTTCCGTCAATTATTTAATTGATTTTCTGATTATTTTTACAGATACAATTTATTTAACTAAATGCTCTGTTTTTTAAATTAAACTGTGTTAATTACATTTACCGGGCTGAATGTTCGAGAAATTTCGTAGAAAATATGCGTTCTTCGACAGGAATCGAACCTGTATTCCTATACCGAAAGCCTAATTTAATCTTTAATCTTTAGCTACAGGGAAGCGTCTGGTTAACATTCATTATTACTGTTTAAAAAAAAGGATTTGTATCTATAAAAATAACGTATAAACAGAACGTGTATATATATATATTTACACACACACACACACACATATATATATATATATATATATATATATATATATGTGTATGTGTATGTGTGTGTGTGTGTGTGTGTGTGTGTGTGTAAATAAATAATATATATATATATATATATATATATATATATCCATGTAAGATGACAATAGAGTACAATTACAACGTTCATAACATTTAATTTTAAAGAGGGTTCAATACAAAGTAGAGCATTTATTCAGATTTAAAAGCAAAATACAGCGTGTTTTTACGAAAAAAAGACGAAAGGAAAGAGATAAGTAGTTATAAGGTTTGTGGGCTTTACTCAGATCAACCAATCGAAAATGACCTATGTTAAATTTAAAGTAAGGGAAGAAGCAGAAATTAAGAAATTATTTTTCATAAATGGGTTATGACACACAGATTTCAAATCACTGGCACCAACAGACACCAAATAGGAGCGGATACAAATGGATAAATATTGTACATCAAACAATGTCATTTCCTAATAAAAAAAACAAGTGGTAATCTTACAGAATGCTAGACGAGTGAGTTTCGCGAAATAAATTATTACCATGGCTTTCTGAAGTCTCCGATTTGTTATATATATATATATATATATATATATATATATATATATATATATTTAAGACATTTTATGTTTAATATTCTTTTTATAGATACAGATATTTAAGTAAATGCTCTGTTTATAATAAACAGTATTAAACAACATTTTCCGGCCTCAATGTCCGAGAAATTTTCACGGAAAATATTCGTCCTCCCACAGGATTCGAACCTGTAGCCTATACGTAACCGTCATTTAGCTTGACGTGCCTTTACCGATTTAGCCACAGAGGAGCGTTCGGTTAGTATGGTCGAATATACAGTCACCGGAATCGATTTGAGGTTTGCTTGCTGATTTGTTTCCGGGTTCAAATCGTTGTCTACATACAGCAAAACAACATCATTAGGATATGTTACGCGTGTTCTTATCTCGTCGAGATCGAAGATTAATTTATTTGAGATCGTGCCACTTACTACGCGGAGAAGGTTGTAATGAATTGTTCTCGGCGGCTTGGGCGGGAAACGTCTTATTCTCCATTAATATATTTATATCAGATTCACAGTCATGATCAAGATTACCGTAACTCATTAGTGTCGTTGGAGCGCCACATCTACTGCAGCTAATGTATATAGAGCAAGCTGACGAAGCCCATCCCTCTCCACTCTAGTTTCGAATTTAGAGTTTGCCTTCTCCGAGACTGGTTGACACACCAAAGCTAAATATCACATTCTGACCTAGTATTTATGAGTATCTTCCTTCTAGACTTGTTATCATCCAAGGCTATAAATTCCAGTTTATGTTCTACATAACCCATAAATGGGTGGAAATGGATTCGTGTATTTTCCAGGGTCATAACACAAAGTTAATAAAATATACTCAGTTAGTATTTGAACCCAGGATACCGATTCCATTTTTTGCACTGGTACCCGTTACGATACTAACACATCTAAATTGATTCCATATCCGATTGATACTGTAACAAAATAACTTCTGGTTGCTAGAACTGTAACGCCAGTCTTCTATTATCTGCCATTCACGGTAACTTCGACAAGTGATCAAATCGAGCACTGCTGCTCAACTGCCGATCATTTAAACAGTCAGACCCTCGTCATTGGCAGAAGATGACATCAAGTATTATTCATTCAACTATCCATGAAAATTAATCCTTCTTCATTACTTATAAAAATGGGCATGTGGCTAAGCGGTTGGAATGGTTCGTTTCATCAGACTCATATTCGAATATCACTGTGCCATGTGTCCTGAAGGGAACATGGCACAGGGGATAAAGGCGTTAGTTAAATCCAATGACAAGACCTAAAGAGTGTGAGTTCAATTCCCGGTTAAGGCAGTGGAGAACTTGGAGAGGGAAATTAACAGGAGATAACTGATAACGGACACCCATTAAAAATGGCACGTGGAACTAGAACAGTCTACCCCAGTGAGCGACGTTCCAACCACCTGAAGAAGGCCGGAGCGTACAACTGCCGAAACGTTGTAATAAATATAGCGACAAAGATGAGGACAATAGTCCGAATAATGTAAATAATGTACATAATACCTCATCTCAGAAATATAGACAGATACTGAAGAAGGCCTGAGCCTACGACTGCCGAAACGTTGTAATAAATATGGCGACAAAGATGAGGACAATAGTCCGAATAATGTAGATAATGTACATAATACCTCATCTCAGAAATATAGACAGATACTGAAGAAGGCCGGAGCGTACGACTGCCGAAACGTTGTAATAAATATGGCGACAAAGATGAGGACAATAGTCCGAATAATGTAAATAATGTATATAATACCTCATCTCAGAAATATAGACAGATACTGAAGAAGGCCTGAGCGTACGACTGCCGAAACGTTGTAATAAATATGGCGACAATGATGAGGAAAATAGTCCGAATAATGTAAATAATGCTGTATTTTCTTTATTAATCAAACCAAATTTTTCAGTCCAGTATTCTTTAAATTCTATAATATCTTCTTAATTTAATGAAATCGTTTCTTTGCTAATAATCATGTCATTCTGCACAATCTGTAAAGGGAGGAAAATAAAAATATATAAGATAATGATATACATGAAAGAGTAAAAGAATAAAAGGAAATCTAGTGAATAAGTTTCGCGTGCCAGAAACAAGTCATCGGTGTGCCATGTTTGGCACGCATGTCAAGGGTTGGCAACCCTTGAGCTAGACGATCATTACTGTGAGTTCGATCTTCACTGGGTGCAATACTTTTGTGGCCTTCTGCTTGAATAGGCTATGCACATTTGGTATGTAAATACGTGTGAATACGTTATTAAAATGCACTTGTGGACTACTTCCGTTATGTTTATGCAAAAGCTATCTGATGATAACGACTTTTATGGCTCATTGAATAAGTAATTGCTTGACTGGAAAACTAACAAACAGCACCGACTTGACAGTAGTGTTGGTTAGATCCGACTGATATGAGCGAATACAGTGAGATCTCGTTGCCTGCGAAATCTAGATCATGTAGATTTTACATGTACCAGTAAACTAAATATTCCTTGTTTATAGCCGTCCTGGGTAAGACGATAAACTACGTCGAACAGCAAGCCCTCTGATGAGGAAGTTTTGAGGAGCGTGAAACCACCTCTTAATTGCTGGTGTTCCCCTGTTAGGGTCCCATATATGGTAGTTGACCCCCAAACTTCGATCAAAATACAGGGTGTCTCAAAAAATGTACTCACACTTTGAATCACGAGAAAACCTTTATTTATAGACATAGAGTGAAATGGAATAGCTTCGAATACAGAAGTAAAATGTAATTGAAGAATCATGTTCGCAAATGTTCAAATTGATGACCATTATTGTCCAGACAACGCTGATAACGCGCACCAAGCGATTCGCAAACGACACAAAACAGGTCATTAGGAATATCGCGACATTGTCTTTCACTTTCCAATTTCAATGCATCAATTGTTCTTGGTTTGGTGCGATAAACATTGTCTTTAAGATATCCCCACAAAAAGAAGTCCATGGGCGTAAGTTCTGGGGAACGCGCACGGTATTCAACGGTACCCCTTCGTCCAATCCATGTGTCTGGAAAAGCTGCATCGAGGTGAGCTCGTACATCGCGATGGTAGTGGGGAGGTGCTCCATCTTGTTGAAAGTAAATCTCGCCGTCATCACCAAACATCTCTGAAAATTGTGGACCGACAAACTCCTGAAGCAAATTGAGGTAACCCTCCCCAGTGACAGTTCCGTTAAAAAAAAATGGTCCTATGATGCCCAATGCGGATATCCCACACCACACTGTTACGCCTGGTAAGTTTACATGGTGTTGAAGTGTTACATGAGCATTTATAGGACCCCAATACGTGCACTTATGGCAATTAATGGAGCCATTTAATTTTAAGGTTGCCTCATCGCTCCCCACAATTTTGTATGGAAATCCTGCATCTTCTGCACATTTTGCCAGGTACCATTCACAGAATTGAACTCTTCGGTCAGGATCGTCTTCATTGAGAGCATTTAGTGTTGGAATATAGCATTTCTACTGCAGACGCTTCATGATCCGATAGACGCTATCTGTTGAGATGTGGGTTTCCCGACCAGTTTGTCGAAGTGATTTCTGTGGTGATTGAATGAATGTTTCCTGCACTTGCTCTTCTTTTCCAAGGCTCGTGGATGTCCGTGTCCGAACGTTTCTTGTTGACGTTCTGGACGGTTCCATCTGCTTCAAATTTGTCTCCGATGCGAGCAATGGTCCAGCGCGTTGGTGGCGGTTTTGCGAATTCCCTTCTGAATCGTCTTTGCACTTCAATGGCGTTTTCGGTCTTCCAGTAACATTTCAGGACAAACTTCCTCTCTTCCAAACTAAGTTGTTTTCCTGCCATGCTGTGATTAATTAATTACACCTGCATAAAAAGCAAAAAAAAAGTATGTTAAAGACAGTTAAAGTGTGAGTACATTTTTTTGAGACACCCTGTACTATGAAAATTAAAAACAGGTTTTAATACCAGCAATACGATTTTTTTGTAAAAGCTTGTTACCAGCAATGCATTTTTGAAGAAAGAAATTATTACCAGCAATAAAAATCTTGTCGACATCAAATAATCCATGAAGGTTGATAGACCGTAAAACAAAACAAACTAAACTAAACCTACATTATTTACATTATTCGGACTATTGTCCTCATCTTTGTCGCCATATTTATCACAACGTTTCGGCAGTTGTACGCTCCGGCCTTCTTCAGATGGTTGGAATGTCGCTCACTGGGGTAGACTGTGCCATTTATCCTGAAGGGAACATGGCACAGTGGATAAAGGCGTTGGTTAGATCCAGTGACAGGACCCAAAGAGTATGAGTTCAATACCCGGTTAAGGCAGTGGAGAACCTTCAGAGGGAAATTAACCGGAGATAACTGATAACTGACATCCATCAAACATGGCACGTGGAACTAGAACAGTCTACCCCAGTGAGCGAAATAAATGGTTCAGTTCGACATTCCAACCACCTGAAGAAGGCTGGAGCGTACAACGGCCGAAACGTTGTGATAAATATGACGACAAAAATGAAGACAACAGACGGTAGATTTGTAAATGTGCAAGATGGAATCTGATGTGAAAAATTTTCTTTTGGCACGATACCGTGACCCAACTTTCCTTGCAGTAGATGCAGCTATTGATTCAATGCAGTTGTTCCACTTCAAGTCAGTTAAAAACGTGAGGTTAAAAAGCCGTTGTGTGTTGATCAGCAGGAGTCCATCATCAGCCATGCTAATGACAGAAAAGTTTCTCTATGGTAGTTAAATGCCAGTTTTATTTTACAGGTTTTGGGAGAATTCTCGCTGATACTTGTTTGCGTAATAAGTTCGAACCTAACTGAGTTTCCTGCTCATTATCCTGGCAGATTCTTGACTAAGGCAAGTTTATCTAACGTAGATCGAAACTGAGCACCCGCATCTCATACCTAATCAACATTTAGATTACTCCGACCAACACATGATTGATGTTTTCTTGTAGCCACAAAACCCTACGTGACCAGATTTGGCCACAAAGCGTTAATTAATATTCTAATCTCACGGGTCATTGATAATGCGCTAACTGAATCCCCTGCTAAAATGTTCCTGCGCTAAACACAGTTAAATAGATGCCGCTTAGGAATTTCACATGAAAAAAAAATAGTTCCCCCCCCTCTACACCAGATTTAAATCTGATCAACAGAGGAGTAACGTCTTCCTCTTCTTACTCTCTAATTCTTTCTCTCTCTATTGTCACTCATTATCATTGTTCATATTCTCATCGTTTTTCTCACTTTTCTTCAACCTTTGCTCTGTGTTATCACGTTTTTTTTTCGTCTTTCTCAATGTCTCACTTTCAATATCAATGAAGTCTCTCTTTTTCTATCTTTCCCTTTTAACGTGTTATCACGAAGCTCCCTTTCTATCGCTCTCTCTCTCTCTTGATCCCAAAACTCTCTCATTTTCATTGTTCATCAAGTATCTCTCTTTTCTCCAGCTATCCCTTTGTGTTATCACGCTTTTTCCGTCTATCTTTCTTTCTCTTGATCTCTCCCTTTCAATATCAATGAAGTCTCTCTTTTTCTATCTTTTTCTTTTAACAAGTTATCACATATCTCCCTTTTCTTTCTCTCTCTCACTCTCTCTCTCACTTTATCTCACCATTGTCTCTCATTTTCCTTGTTCATCAAGTCTCTCTCTTTTCTCCAACCATAACCTCTTTTGCGTCTTTCTTTCTCTCTCTTGAGCTCTTACTTTCAATATTCGTAAAGTCTTTCCATTTTTTTTCTTTCACTTTTAACGTGCTATCACGTATTTCCTCAACCTCTCTTCCTCTTTTGATATCTCTCTCTCTTGATCTCTCTCTCTCTCTCTCTTGATCTTTCTCTCTCTCTTGATCTCTCTCTTGATCTCTCTTGATCTCTCTCTTGATCTCTCTGTCGCTCTCTTGATCTCTCTCTTGATCTCTCTGTCTCTCTCTTGATCTCTCTTACTTTCAGTATTCTTAAAGAGTGTTTCTTTTCTTCATCCATCCGTTTAATGTAACCCCCCCCTTTCAAGCTCTCTTTCTCTCTCAATCTCTATCACTTTCAATATCCCTAAAGATCCTCTCTTTATCAATTCCTTTTAATTTATCCCATCTTTTCTATCTCTCTTTCTTCTTTTGTTTCCGTCTGCATCTTTCAGCAATCTGCAGTTTCCATTCAAATATCCGGTTATGTATCCTCATCTCTGGTGCTTTCATCACTGCTTTTCAGCAGATGCACTCTCCGGCCTATCTAGTCATTCTAAAATTATTATTTCATCATAACCCCACAAGTATACTCATCTTTATTTTTTTTATCAGTATTCTCATAGTCGTGTTCATATCGTACGTTGCGTTCAACTTCTTCCTGTGTATGCCATATCTGTTAATCTTCAAGACTCTTTCAACAGACACTTTTATCTCTCTCTCTCTCTCTACATTTCTTTTATTAACATTTGCCATTCCAATTGGGAAAATAAAATGGCACACATTTGGACTAATGTCCTCATCTTTGTTGATGAAAAACACGTTTAACATCTTTCCTCATCATAATTCCATTTGATCAAAAGGCCTACTAATATTAATATTAATAGTCTTATTATCAAAATTATGTTTGTTGTTTTTTGTTGTTTTTTTATCTCCCTAATCTCTTTCATTGGCCATAGATAGATAGATGAATAGTATTTTTGACTACGAGATAAAAAAAAATATCCAGCAATACATTCGTAAAGTAAAATGACCAACAATGCATTTTATAGTAACATGACCAACAATGCATTTTTACAGTAAAATGACCAACAACACATTTTAAAATAAAATGACCAACAATGCATTTTTATAATAACATGACCAACAATGCATTTTTATAGTAACATGACCAACAATGCATTTTATAGTAACATGACAAACAATACATTTTATAGTATCATAACCAACAATGCATTTTATAGTAACATGACAAACAATGCATTTTTATAGTAATATGACCGACAATAATTTTTACAGTAAAATGACCAACAACACATTTTAAAATAAAATGACCAACAATACATTTTTATAGTAACATGACAAACAATGCATTTTTATAGTATCATAATCAACAATGCATTTTAAAATAAAAAGACCAACAATGCATTTTTATAGTAACATGGCCAACAATGCATTTTACAGTAAAATGACCAACAATACATTTTTATAGTGAAATGACGAACAATACATTTTAAATTAAAATGACGAACAATAAATTTTAAATGAAAATGAACAACAATACATTTTTAAAGTAAAAAGTCCAACAATACATCTTTAAATAAAATCTCCAATAATACACTTTATCTGTAGTTGATGGCATACAACTGCATTCAAAATATATTTAGTTGAAGCCATAAAATTTTGTTCAAAATATTTAGACTTCGGGATTAAATAACCCATAAAGATGTTGATATGCCGTTAAAAAAAATCAACCAAACCAAACTTTCTGAAAGACGTGCGCATACACAAGCACATTTTCTTACTGAATATATGCTTCACAAACTGGACCAACTGACCGACTTTTTCAGGTGCGTATTAAAATCCAACCCCCCTAGAAGTCGATCCCCTCTGTGACGCCTCCACCTATCTGTCTGCGTCGTCAATATTGTACACCTGACGCAAACAGGTGGCACTGAAATTTTAGAATCTATCATTAGACATTTAAGACTTTCTCGGAGAAGCAAAGAAAATGATTTCAAAAGAAATAAGCATGGAAATAATACGTCCAAGCAATTCTATTGAACGTTTTGCAATAAAGAAAAAAGAATGTCAAAAATATATGTTTATAACGAAATGATTGCAGCGACAGTCATTAAAAACACTTTTATTTTTATTTACATATGAACAATAGAAAAAATGTGCGTAGTTTTCTGAGTTCATCTGCAGTCGTAAAGGAAATTAACAAAGCGATATGTCAGCAATGGCTATTGGCTCCGTTGAAACATTCAACGTTTAGCACGAGAATTAAAAACAAAAGTGGACATAGTTCCGCTTTACACTAGAGTATAAAGGGAGACATAGGTCCGGTTTACACATAGGGTAGATAGAGGTTCGTTTTACACGAAGGGTAGACAGTGGTTCGATTTACACGAAGGGTAGACAGAGGTCCGGTTTACACAAACGGTAGACAGAGGTCCGGTTTACACAAACGGTAGACAGAGGTTTGTTTTACACAATCGGTAGACAGAGGTCTGGTTTACACGAAGGGTAGACAGAGGTCTGGTTTTCACTAGACACTGGTTCTGTTTACACGATTCGAAAAGACAAACATTGATCCTACTTCCATGAGAGTCAAAATGACAGACTTAAATCCGGTTTACAACAGAGTCAAAATAATAAACATTGGTCAAATATATACGAAGAAAAAAGTCAAACATAGTTGCGGTTTACACTAGTAAAAGATAGACATAGCGTAATTCCCCATATATAATACGCCTTTATCGATAATACGCACCCATAAAATGTTTCTGAAACTGTGGGAAAATGCTTCTACTCACGCACCTCTTGTTTGGTAATCAAACCCTATAAATTGCACTTTTAATTTCATTACGGCCAGCGACTCCTACTCTTATTAAAAAATGGTTTTAAACATAGAATAATATTATTCTAATTTAGTTTTATGATAATTCTTATTTTATTTTATATTTGTAAGTATTTTGGGGACATATGAATGTATTTGTCATGCTTGTCTAAATAAAGTGGATAAAGGCGTTGGTTAGATCCAGTGACAGGACCCAAAGAGTTGTGAGTTCAATACCTGGTTAAGGCAATGGAGAACTTGGAGAGGGGAATTAAGTGATAACTGACATCCATTAGACATAGCATGTGAAACTAGAACAGTCTACCCTAGTGAGCGAAATAAAGGGTTCAGTTCGACATTCCAACCACCTGAAGAAGGCCAGAGCGTACAATGGCCAAAACGTTGTGATAAATATGGCAACAAAGATGAGGATAATAGTCCGAATGTAAATAGTGTACCTCCAACTTTGTCAAGTGTTTTTATTGTGAAGTATCGTCCTATTGGACATCAACGCTTATAACGAACAAACAAAGCTTCTCTACGAGGATCTAGTTACTTCTGAGAAAATTCAAGTACATAATATTACCACTGAGATATGTTTATATTTACAATATATTATCCATGCACCCGCTGTTTTATTGCATTTGGTTTCTTTGGAAATATCCCAAACAAGATATTCATAAGTAATTACCTGAAAAAAAAATGACAATTCTATCCTGCTAAAATATATCCGGTAATGACTTTTTTGATGCTCTTATCAAGATGGCGTCACTTCTGTTAAAATTCACTCATTAACTTTGACTATGACTAAACAGTCTTTTTTAAGATTCCACTCCACAAATCTTCGGCATGTGCGGCTGGGGTCAGTATGAGATTTTTTGCAATTTATTTTGCGTAAAAGTAATTAATGCTAGTGGTATTTACTTTTGTAGTTAACTCCCATATTAATCTTGAGTTACCTTAAAACTGGCAAAATCTAGAAATAAATTCACTCTGGATATAGTGAAACGGACAAGTTTACAAGAAAGCTTCCTCAGTGTCCACGATCGTTGCATATTTTCAATCGTTGGCGATCGGCGCTACACAATCTTTACTACTAGGTAAGTATTATACGTAGCTGCTTTCCTCAGAGAGTGTCAGAATATTTGCGACAAACCAGTGAAAGAAAGAAAGAAAGAAAGAAGGAAAATAACAAACAAACGAAAGAAAGAAAAAAGAAACAAACAAAAGAAACAAATAAACAAAAGAAAGAAAGAAAAAAATGAAAGAAAGAAAAATGAAAGAAAGAAAATAACAAACAAACGAAAGAACGAAAGAAAGAAAAAAAGAAAGAAAATGAAACAAAAAAGAAACAAATAAACAAAAGAAATAAAGAAAAAAGAAACAAACAAAAGAAACAAATAAACAGAAGAAAGAAAAAAGAAACAAACAAAAGAAACAATCAAACAAAAACAAATAAACAAAAAAGAAAGAAAATAAGAAACAAATGAAAGAAACAAATAAACAAAAGAAAGAAAGAAAAAAGAAACAAACAAAAGAAACAAGTAAACAAAAGAAAGAAAGAAAGAAAGAAAGAAAGAAAGAAAATATACACAAAAACAAAAGCAAGAAAAGAAATAAACAAACAAAAGAAAGAAATGAAAAAAGAAAGAAACTAAAGAAAAAGAAACAAACAAAAGAAAAAAAGTAACAAACAAAAGAAAGTAAGAAAAAAGAAAGAAAAAGAAAAGAAACAAACGAAAGAAAGAAAGAAAGAAAGAAAGAAAGAAAGAAAGAAAGAAAGAAATTTCGACACAATATGTCAAACGATGGAATGTGAAACTATATAAGGCTCCTGAATTATGAGACAGTCTACTTTTAATGGCAGGAGTGGCTAATAATTCGAGACTCTTCAACGACGACACGCACCGACCTTAAAACGATGTGTTTGATTACTTTAAACACACATACTTCTTACTTCAATAATGACCGTGACAACGAACAACCAAAGCGAAGTGTTTTCTTTTTCGCCGCCTCAGATTCTTTCTCTTCAGTTCGGTGTCTTCGTTCTTCGGGTCCCAGTTTCAATTATAAAACGGTTTTCTTTGGTGGAATGTAAAACAATAATATGTACGCCCTGTACTTACGGCGGTTAGTCGACCCTTCTGCTCAGCATTTAAAGTCAACGTAAAACGAATCCTAAAAATTCAAAAATTTCAATTATGTTTTCAATGGATCAGATGAAGATAATATCTTCCGCGATTTCTCGTATGCAGGGCGGAAACCAAAAATTCCTGGAATTTATCGATAGCAAGGGAACAGAGCCTCGTTATTGGATGATATGTCGCGAGGCAGCCTACAAATTGGTGAGTCAGTTTGCCATCTGGTGTCGTTGTGAGGCCTGCTTACGGTCATATCACGTTCCTGTCCAATCACGACAGTTAAGCAACGGCGAGTTTGGTCAGTACTTATATGTGTAGCCGCTTAGGAATACCAGTTGCAGTAAATTTATATTCTCGTAAGAATTTGAGTTTAACGTAACAGTTGGCGGCGTAGAAAGCGGAGCCGGCGTTCTGATCGAGTCTGTTTCGTTCACTTCTCCCAGATGAAGAGGAGCCTTGAGGCAATAAAGATGTGGTTCTACAGAAGGATACTGAGAATACTTTGGACGGAACATGTAAGCAACAAGGAAGTTTTAAAGCAAATGGAAACAAAAAAGATACTTGTACTTAGAATCAGAGACATTTGAAATTTATGGGACACTTAATGAGGAAGAAGGGCTTGGAAAATTTGGCACACACAGGGTATATTGAAAGTAAGAGTGGCGGGGGAATCAGCGAGCAACCTCACCTAACAGGCTTGTGTAGATGGATGGCAGTACGGGGAGGGATAGTGAAAGGACAAATACTGCTTAGAGCTACAAAAGAGAGGAAATTATGGCGAGCCATGATCACGAAAACCTTCAAGGAACGTGTCGATTTGTTTTTAAAAGCTTGCACAGTCACTGCTTTAGCCGACCTGCGGGCAAACACAGAAAAAAAATGCAAAGAATTTAAAAAAAAAAAAAAAAAATGTTAGCATAGAGGAATTTTTGCTCTCCGTCATCTTTTTATTAACTTTTTATATGAAGTTAATTATTTTAATTATCCTACAATGTATTTTGTCATAAAATTACTATAATAACGATCAAAACAAAAGCAATAAAAATTAATGAGATGGGCGATAATTAACAGATAGATATATCGGACGTTAAAATGCAATTTAAAGACGGATCGTTCCAGTAGCTAAAATGTTCCGTAAGAAATTGATTGACGTTTATTGATTTTTCTTTTCTCTCTCGCCACCTCTTCCCATTCACATTATTTATATATAAAAATAATTCTATAGTTAAAAAAAACAAAAACAAAAAAAAAACCGTTATTTGATTAAAGATGATCTTTTTGGAATGAAACGTGTCTCTAATGAGTTCATGTCACCAAAATTTCATAAATTCACACACACACACACGCACATATATATATATATATATATATATATATATATATATATATATATATATATAAATATGTAATGAAAAACAAATCACTTTAATGTACCATTACGATAATTTATTTCACCTAAATCCTTTTTTAAGGATTCAGGATCATCAGGTAAATCTTCCAACAACGAAATGAGAAAAAAAAAAAAAAAATTTATATATATATATATATATATATATATATATATATATATATATATATATATATGTACAGGGGTTGGACAAAATAATTGGAACACTTGTTAAATTCAAAGAAAATTTATTTAATATAGAGTTGGTCCTCCTTTAGCCTCACAGACAGTTTTAATACGTCTAGGAATGGAATCATGCAGCTTTCTGACTTCATCCAGAGGAATTTTCAGTCATTCTTCCATTAAAACCTTCTCCAGTTCTTTACGACACAACGGTGGAGGATAGCGGCTCTTAACTTGTTGCTCCAAAATACACCACAAATGTTCAATAATATTGATATCTTGAGATTGGGGAGGCCACTCCATGTGTTCTAGCTCACTTTCATGCTCTTTATACCAATTCTTAACCACTCGAGCGGTATGTTTTGGAGCATTATCTTTTTGGAAGATGCAGTCGCTATCAGGGAATAAAGTCTTGGCCATTGGATGAACATGATCTCCTAAAATGTTCAGGTAATCTTTGCTGTTTGATTCTACCATGCAGCGCAACTATTGGACCAAGACATTTCCATGATATGGCGGCCCAAACTATCACTGATCCACCTCCATACTTCACTGTTGGAAGAAGGCAGTCAGGGTTGTAAGCTTCTTTGGGCTGCCTCCACAGATAAATTCACCCTGAAGTTGGGAAAAGAGAAAAACTGGACTTGTTTAAGAATATGACTTGCTTCCATTGGTCTGAAGACCAAGCATGATGATCTCTGCACCGCTTCAACCTCTTTTGAATGTTGCGAGTGGAGAGAAGAGGTTTCCTCACAGCAGCTTTTCCATGATATGCAGCCTTATGGAGCTCACAATGAACAGTTTTAGTAGAAACTGAACTATTCAGATGGTTATTCATCTGAGTAGTCACTTGGCCGCATTTGTCCGATGATTTTTTGCCACATTGCGTTTCAATGCACGTCAGTCCCTGTCAGTAAGTTTGCAAGTCCGTCCCGAATTATATATATATAAAAGTGAACATAGAACATATATATATATATATATATATAAAAGTGAACTGGTGGCCTGACGATTGCGTCTAGCATGGAACAGCCTGTCGCCTCTAAGTGTTGACTTCTATGTTCACTTTTATATTTACACACGCTCTATCTCTGATATTGAGCAGTTTATCCCATAAATATAGCACATCTTAAGATTATATTTCTTCATATATATATATATATATATATATATAAGACATTTTTTATGTTCTTTTTATAGATACAAATATTTAAGTAAATACTCTGTTCATAATAAACAGTATTAATAACATTTACCGGCCTGAATGTCCGAGAATTTTTCATAGAAAATATGGGTCCTCCGACAGGAATCGAACCGTCATATAGCCTGACGTGCCTCAACCGTTTGGGCCACAGAGGAGCGTTCGGTTAGCAAGGTTGATGTTACTGTTTTTAAACACAATTCTCCATTATTTTTTTCTTATATATATATATATATATATATATATATATATATATATATATATATATATATAAAGAGAAAGGACAGACAGATAAGGAATACACCTTTCTTAGCATTTCCTTTTTTTTAAGTGCTCAATACAACGTAGAGTAAAATATTATAATATTTTAGTATATTATTATATTATATATATTATATTATTATATATTATAATATTTTATAATAAAAATATTGTTATAATATATATATATATATATATATATATATATATATATATATATATATATATGTGTGTGTGTGTGTGTGTGTGTGTGTGTGTGTGTGTGTGTATAAAAATATATAGAAAATAGCAAAGAACTCGTTAGGTAAATAATCCAAAATTCTTTAGTATTTTTGTTATTATTTTCAATATATATATATATATATATATATATATATATATATATAGGATGCGACGGGTAAATAGTCGTCTAAATTACGCAAAAATGTAAATAGAACTAACATCTCATTTCAACAAATATATTTACCAAAATGACACAAAAATATCTTGAAATAGTAAAGAGTAAATTTATTTAATAAAATCACCATTGACTTCAACCACGGCCTCCACACGACTTCTGCAACTCTTCTGGTAAATCCTGCTATAATCCTTGCCTTCAGTTCATATTTAGGGTTACAAGTAGTTTTGTTGGCCTCTCACTGAACTGCGCCACACATTTAATAATCAAGGGGTTTGAAGTCTGGAGAGTTAGGTGGCCAGATGCAAGGCGTGATGTGGTCACAGAATTTGTCTGACAGCCATGACTGTCTTCTCCTGCTTGTGTGACATGGTATAGAGTCTTGTTGCCAAGCATAGAGTCTTCCAGCAGCCACACTCTTGAACCAGGGCAGCAGTACATCCTGAAGGCACTTGATGTAGGCCTCTCTGCTGAGTCTGAAGACATAGAAGATGAATAGACGCATTATGACGCTTTCACTAGTATTCACTCCAAACACTTTCGTAATCACCATTAGACTCATCCAACTCTTTCCGAATCCTCTGCACTGTCCTCAAATTGACACCTAAACACTGCTGAATTATTCGTATCGGAGCTTCAAACGCGAATGCCAAGTAGTACAGCATGCCGTTTCCAAATTTCTGGCGGAGTGTATCACATCATGGTGCTTTTTTTTTCTCACAGACAGTGCCCAACTGACCATACTATATTGTGCAGTCGACAAAATCAAAAAACAAAGCGCATGTGCGAAATAAAAAAATTAAAAAATGGCTACAATTTACCCATCCTGTCCTGTGTGTACATATATATATATCTGTGAATATGAAAGGATCCAACTCAAAATAAGTAGACAGAATATGTCGAAATTATTCAACAAAGTATGTCGCAATATATGTATATATGATTGTGTTCAGAAATTAAAAATATTCCTCTCTCTCTCTCTCTCTCTCTCTCTCTCTCTCTATATATATATATATATATATATATATATATATATATAAATAGATAGATAGATAGATAGATAGATAGATAGATAGATAGATAGATAGATAGATAACTAGACTCGTTTCGAAAAACCCTCGAATTTTTGATTGGCAAATAATCAAATCAATCTCGAGGGAAAAAAAAGTTTTAAAAAAAGAAAGAGCTACAAACATGAACTACTGTCGAACAAATCGCACAGATGCAGGTCTGAAGCCCAAAGAAAAAACTCCGATACGAGTAGACAACTAACTAACAAAACAGCTCAATACAATCGTAGAGCAGACCTAGATACACCTAGTGAGCCAGACAAACCTACCTAGGTTTCACCTAAACGGATCCTCAGGGAAAGTATGGCCATACATTCCCTGACGATACGTTCAGGTGAAACCTAGGTAGGTTTGTCTGGCTCACTAGGTGTATCTATCTATCTATCTATCTATCTATATATATATATATATATATATATATATATATATACTAAATACATGCATATATATATATATATATATATATATATATATATATATATATATATATATATATACAGAAACACTTGTGCAAATTATTTGAAACAAAAGGAATTCCGTTATTATTTACTTTTTTTTTTTTCGTATTTTTCCAATGAAGCATGACCCAGTACACATGTAAGTACTTCGTATATCCATTCCACAAAGTCGTTCCTTGCAGATTGACCACAGATTCTCGATTGGATTTAAATCGGGAGAGTTTCTCGGTCAGTCTATAGTACTTTGATTTACTCACTGGTAAGGCTTACCAGTGTATTCGTGCAGCGTTACAATTTTCGTACGCTTCCTTGGAGCAACGTTCATCGTAGACAATGGCCGTAGGACAACTAATCGACAATATAATCTGAAAGTGATAAAAATCTGATGCAGTCACGGAGGACTCAATATTATTCAAGGCCAAACAAATTTCATCATAGATTCATATTACTGCCCACCATTGCAAATGACATAATCTGAGGAAAATATAGTAACCGGTTATACTCTGTCACTCCAGTGGGTCTAAAACTGACCGTTTGGTGAAAGAAAGGAAACAAAGCGGTTGTTTGAATTAATTTGCACAAGGGTGGATGTGTCTGTGTATGTGTTTGTGTGTGTGTGTGTTTGTGTATGTGTGTGTGTTTGTGTGTGTGTGTTTATATATGACGGTGTTTGTAAAATAAATAATATTCCCATACCTATATATACATATATATATATATATTTTATTCTACAGTTAAATAAAAAATATCCTTGATAATGACTAATAGATTAGCCGAAAGCGCTGGGATCCACACATCATTTGGACTGTTTTTACAAACACGATGTCAATAAAAGAAAAAATTTGTACAAATACTCCCCACCCAAAATAAAAGGAATAAAAAAAACGTAATCGGAGTGTTTTGTCATTCGTTTTCAATATAAAAAAGGGATTGCTGCCCAATTACACAAATATTACATAATGTGTGTGTGTGTGTGTATATCTGTGTGATATCTTTCACACGCACATACACACACACACACACACACACATATATATACATATATATATATATATATACATACATACATACACACACACATATATATATATATATATATATATATATATATATATATATATATATATATATAATGGACTCTCCCATCGGTTTCGACGTATGAGGATCTGCCAGCTTATTGATTCAGTTATTGAATTTTGTGCGATAATCTTAAGTGGCATTTAAGACCCGCTAGTGATTTACAAAGGAGGCCACATATGGAGCAAGTGTGAGGATTGAGAGATGAGATCACTGTTAGATTGGCTGACCTTTTAGATCTTGCGCTTGCTTCTTGAAGATGATTCAGACAAGCAGATTGAAAATTGCTGAGTCCACTAAAACAAGTTGATCTCCATTCTACCCGCTCCAAGGCTAAGCGCTGAATGGTGTTATTGACTGCTGACAAGTTGCTTTTTAGCTTGTCTTTGTATCTTAGCCATGGGCGTCCTACATTCCTGTAGCCCTGATCTAACTGGCTGTACATTACGATCTTGGGTATCCTGTCATCAGACATTCTCAAGACATGACCAGTCCACCGTAACTGTGACTGTATGATAAAAGATATATATATATATATATATATATATATATATATATATATATATATATATATATATATATATATAGAGAGAGAGAGAGAGAGAGAGAGAGACAGACAGACAGACAGACAGACAGACAGACAGACGTGAGTGATTCTATATATGAGTGTGTATGTAGGGTTGTGTCAATAAACCCGTAACTGAATGACTTTGCATAACAAATATTTGTCATTAGAATCTTCTTCCGGGTCAATCCACTTAATTCAATCGTTAATATCAATCCCATAGTTTTGACATTAAGTAATAAAACAAAATTAAATCATAATTCAGGCTATATTTGACGAGTTTATGTGAATGGATGCCAGAACAGGTGGGAGGGATGGTAAAAAGACAAAATTATTATGAACTGCATGAACTGCATGGAATAGGAGGTTGTGGAGAGCCATGGCCTCTCACACCCTGGAATAACAAGGTGTATATAAAAAGAAGAAGCTTTGCTTCGAGAAAAAACGATGTGAATTCAACCAAGTTATTAGTCTGCGATACCAACTTCGTCACTATTAAAGAGATACATAAATATATATATATATATATATATATATATATATATATATATATATATATATATATATTTCACTATTAAAGAGTGAAAGAGATAGATAGATAGATAGATAGATAGATAGATAGATAGATAGATAGATAGATTTCACTATTAAAGAGTGGACTAGATAGATAGATAGATAGATTTTACTATTAAAGAGTGGACTAGATAGATAGATAGATAGATAGATAGATAGATAGATAGATAGATTTTACTATTAAAGAGTGGACTAGATAGATAGATAGATAGATAGATAGATAGATAGATAGATTTTACTATTAAAGAGTGGACTAGATAGATAGATAGATAGATAGATAGATAGATAGATAGATAGATAGATTTTACTATTAAAGAGTGGACTAGATAGATAGATAGATAGATAGATAGATAGATAGATAGATAGATAGATAGATAGATTTTACTATTAAATAGTGGACTAGATAGATAGATAGATAGATAGATAGATAGATAGATAGATTTTACTATTAAAGAGTGGACTAGATAGATAGATAGATTTTACTATTAAAGAGTGGACTAGATAGATAGATAGATAGATAGATAGATAGATAGATAGATAGATAGATAGATACTTTACTATTAAAGAGTAAGATAGATAGATAGATAGATAGATAGATAGATAGATAGATAGATAGAAAAAAGTGCTTGTGTGAGAGAGAGAGGAAGAGAGAGGGGAGAGAGGAAACGAGAGGGAGGGAACTAGAGAAAATAAGAGGAAGAGAGAGGGGGAAAGAGAGGGAAAAGAGAGAAGCTTCTTATCATTTTAGTTCGTATCTACTTTCGCCATGATTTGTCTTTTCTGCTGTGTTCAAATGTTTTATCTTGTTACGTCCTAGAAAGTGTGTGATTACTTCAAAACGATGGCGATACGAATGTTTGAGGCAATGAAAAAATAATTTAAACTAAAAAAAAAAAATCTTAACAAGAACGAAAGTAAAAGAATGTCTAACTTAATTTTGATTTTTTTTTTTTTTCTTTTTTTTAGGTGAGTGATTCCTTTTTCTTCGATTCTTCGAAATTCTGTTTGGCAATCGAAATCTTTTCAGGCAAGTCACTTATTGTTTTTCTTCTGAGACGGAGCAAAGGTGGGGAAAGTTCCAAATTAACGATTTTTCGTACTTTATTTACTTTTTACTTTTTTCTTCTTTCCGTTTTTATCTTTTTCTTTCCTTCTTTTTCTTTCTCTCCCTAAAGTAGTAGTCATATAAAATATTAAGTTCGTCGCTGATCTAAGCTTTCGGCTCACATGAGCCATCTTCAGAGTGGTTATACGAACATTTTAACAAATATATTATTAGATCAAAGACCATCTTAATAAAAAAAATATCCAAATGTTGGACAATTTTTGTTATTATTTTCACCCAAAATTAAATCAAATATACGAACATTAGAACGGTTTATGATGAAACATAATAGACATTCGCTGTCTGTTATACTTAACAATATATGTTTAAATAATGATCTGCTGCCCCAATAATATATATATATATATATATATATATATATATATATATATATATATATATATATATATATATATTTTACAACTGGAATTAAAATAACATTAGTTAATGATCATTTTCACGTACGAATTTTAATTTTAAAATTTGCAGAATTTTTCAAAGTTAGCAGACATAATGTTTGTAGTTTATTCAATCATATATATATATATATATATATATATATATATGATTGAATAAATTACAAACATTGTCTTCTAATTTTTAACAAATTCTGTTCATACTCACGAATAATCTTCCGTGTATTGATGCTGAAGGGTGAGAGAAATGTGCTAGAGCTGTTTAAATTTATTTTTTATATTTCCCAACGGAAGCTTATTCCTGAGTATGAACGGATTTTGTTAAAAATTATCAAGTATAATGTCTGTAATTTATTCAATCAGACATGCCTAAAAGAGAATTTGCTACCTAAATACATACACACACACACACGGGCGCGCGCGCATATATATATATATATATATATATATATATATATATATATATATATATATATATATTATTATTATTATTATTATTATTATTAGAAACGTTATTTTTAGTGGGTGCACGGCTTTGCTGTCTTTGTTTTTCAATTTAATAAAAAGTGAACTCAATAAACACCGGCCTAAACTGGGAAGTCTTTATGCTCAACATCAAGACAGTTGAAATTTCGGGGACACATAATGAGGAAAGAGGGCTTGGAAAATTTGATACTCACAAGACAGACTGAATATTAGAGGGCTGGAGGAAAGCAATGCACAACCTACCCGGCGAGGTTGAGCGAATGGATGACGGATCAGGTTTTGGGAGAAATGACAAATAGACAAAAGATATTAAGAGCTAAAAAAGACAGGAAATTGTGGGGAGCCATGATCGCAAACGTCCTGAAGGGACACGGCCTATTGAAGAAGAGAAAAAGAGTTTCTACATATATATATGGCAGTGAATGCTGGTCAATCTCTTGTCAGATGAAGGAAAATCTTGAAGCAACATAAATTTTCTACAGAAGGATGCTGAGAATACCATGGACCGAACTTATGAACAACGACAACGTTTTAGAGAAAATGGAAACAAAAAAGACACTTATTCTTAACATCAGGAAGAGGCAGTTGAAATTTCTAGGGCACATAATGAGGGAAGAGGGCTTGTAAAATTTGATACTCACGGGAAAGACTGAAGGTGAGAGGGTTCAAAAGAAAGCAACGCACTACCTGGCAAGCTTGTGTGAATGGATGACGGAGCAGTATTTGTGGGAGAGGGCAAAAAGGCAAAAGTCATTAAGAGCTAAAAAGGACAGGAAATTTTGAAGGGCCATGATAACCAACTTCCTTGTTAGCTGTCGTGCTACCAGATGTGGCCACTGAGCGCCTATAAATGGACTTATTTCTTGGAAATTTAGCACAGTGACATTTTTTCGCTATAGTGGTGACCCGGTCATGTCGTTCTTTCTGTTGTTCTCGCTGCAGCTACGACTGGCGAAGTTAACGTCCAGGATGATAAAAGATAAATCTTCTATATAAATGCAGTGCAGTGTACGTGTGTCCGTCCGTCCGTCCGTCCGTCCGTTCGTTTTTCGATCTCGGCGAATCATAACAGGTAGTAACTGCTGTAGTTACACGCGATTAAAAATTAAATAACTCATTTAAAGTTAAATTTAAATATCGAACAGAGTGAAAGGGTTAAAAAAAACAATTCTTTAAAGATTTAACTTCAATTTCGCTTTTCGTCGCAGTTACAATTGATATCGTCTAAATCAAATCGTAATTAAAACTTAAGCGAGGCACAGTACTTTACTCATAAGTTGTTTTTTTTTCCTCTTTCTTTTCCTAGCACTTTTACTGTGACGTACTCGAAATACTACATCGCTCTGGTTCCCTAAAGTCTTTTAAAAGAGACTTTATGTGAAGGGGTCATAAAGAGTGATGATTTTAAAAGAAAATAAAAATTGCGCAAAAATAAATGTAAACAAACTATGAAGATCGCTTGCGTATACGAAGAAAGATTATGCCGAATTAAGGTGTCGAATAAAGATGAAATAATTTTATTATTTCTAAATTCTTATAACTTTTACATCCATAGGACGCTGAAGGTAAAAGGCCAAAGGCCGAAAAGTCCTCTGCAGGAGCTAGCCTAAAATCCGTTCGAAGGGCGGATTCTAGGCTAGTAAATAATAAAATAAAATATTTTTTTTTAAATATCTCTGTAATTACGTGTTTTACTCTCCAACCGCAGAAAGTATCCCAGTAAAAACTTTTAATTAAATACCAACAATGGACTTCGAAGCCATGAGTCGCACCCCTTAACATTACCCATTGACCTTATTTCCTTCAATTCTTTATGCTTTTTCTCTTTTTCTTCCTCTTTTGACACTTTCGTCTCTTTCCCTCTACCTTAAATTCTCTCACCCTCTCTTTTTCTTTTGCATTTTTAGGTTTCCTTGCTGCTTTTCTTTCTTCGCTTTCTTTGTTTATCTCTTTCCGTCTTCTTTATCTTCTCGCTTTCAAATCTTTTTTTCCTCTCACGTTTCCTCCTGTTTTGCCTTCTCTCTCTCTTTTCTTTCACTATTTCTTCGTTTTTTTCAGTGATTTTCTTTTACCTTTCTTTTCCTTTCCTCCCTCCACCATATCGTCTTTTTCTTTCATTTTTCCTTCTTTTTCTCTTCTTCGCTTAGTTTTCTTTTCACTTTTTCTTTGTTCTTTCTTTTTCTTTTTAAATTTCTTTTCCCTTAAATTGTATTTTCCTCGTCATTCCCTTTATAGTCTCTTCTTTTACTTCTCTTCTTCCTTTTCTACGTGTTCCCTATTTTTCGCTTTTTTATCTACACCTTTTTTCCTCTTCTCTTTTGTCTCCTACTTTTTCTTCTTTCAAATTCTTCTTTTTTCTCTTCTCTACTTCTGATTCTCCTTTCCTCCCTACCTTCGCCTTATCACTTTATCTTCTTCTTCTTTTTCGCCTACTTCTCATCCTTCTTGTTCTCTTTTTATTTTTTTTCAATTCTAATCTTTCTACAACTTCATCTCCTTCTCCTGTTATTCTTCCCATTTTGATATTTTTATCCTTTTTCTTCCAGAATTCTTGGGTGCCTTTTTTTTTTCTTCTCCTTCTTCATCCTGCTCATCATTTTATTATTGTTCTCTTTTCTTGCCCTTCTTCTTCTTTTTTTCTTCTTCTTGTCTGTCTTATTCTTTGTCTTCTCATCCTCCTCCTGCTATTGTTCTCTCTTCTTTTCCTCCTTCTTCTTCTTCTTCGTTTTCTTCTTCTTCTTCTTCTTCTTCTTCTTCTTCTTATTATTATTATTATTATTATTATTATTATTATTATCCTTCTTCTTTTTCTTCTTCTTTTTCTTCTACTTCTTCTTCTTCTTCTTATTATTATTATTTTCCTTCTTCTTCCGCTTCCTCGTCCTGTTATTGTTATCTTTTCTTGACTTTCTTCTTTTTCTTCTTCTTCTTCTTCTTCTTCTTCTTATTATTATTATTATTATTATTATTATTATTTTCCTTCTTCTTCTTCTTCTTCTTCTTCCGCTTCCTCGTCCTGTTATTGTTATCTTTTCTTGACTTTCTTCTTTTTCTTCTTCTTCTTCTTCTTCTTCTTCTTCTTATTATTATTATTATTGTTATTATTATTATTTTCCTTCTTCTTCTTTTTCTTCTTCTTCTTCTTCTTCTTATTATTATTATTATTATTATTATTATTATTATTATTATTATTATTTTCCTTCTTCTTCTTCTTCCTCATCGTGTTATCGTTATCTTTTCTTAACTTTCTTCTTTTTCTTCGTTTTCTTCTTCCTCCTCCTCCTCCTCCTGTTATTGTTCTGTTTTATTGTCTTTCTTATTCTTTTTCCTCTTCTGTTATTCTTCTTGTCTTTTAACATTCATTTTCTACGCTTTTTTGGCATTATTATTATTTTTATTATTATTGCTGTTGTTGTTGCTAAAATTTGGCTTCTTACCTACAACTCTGGAAATAGTCGGCCACTTCTGAATGACGCCCCCTACCCCCAAATCTCCAAGATCCAGACAGCCACTTTAGTTGGATCTTCTTTCACTTCTCACATTCACACGCGCCTCTCCGTCCTTGTTGACGTTCCCATTTTGAAAATGATTGACGTCCGCTCCTAAATGTACTCCGTTAACTGCGTCCTGCACATCAAAAGTGGCCAACGTTCAAATAAATACGCGACAAGTGTCAGAGGCCATCTTCTAAAATCACTATTGTTTATTTCAATTCATCTTGCAAATAGAGCTTTTCTTCTTCGGGACTCCTGTGCCAACTTTTTTTTTTTTTTTAGTGCTGAAAAAATTAATAAAATTTCAAAATTAGTAGAAAAAAAAAAAAAAAAAAAATCACAAGCTCTTAATATAACGTAAGACATTATCGGTAACACTTTCAAACCAGCTGTTTACCTTTCTATTTCAAATAGACAAGCCGAGACAGAATTTTTTTTTCCCATACGTTTTTCCCTTTAATTTAGGCTGTGAGCATTTGGGTACAAAGCATTTCATTAGTAAAAATTATTAAAATTAAAAAAAAAAATGCCTGCCACCACTTTTATTCCAAACAAATCCCCGTTTGTTTGAAGTGCATGCAAGATAAAATATTTCGAACAAGAATTTCACTATTACATGGAATAAGAAAATTAATTACAGAATAGATTACGTGAGGGGTTCTTTTAGTTCAGCTCAGTAAGATATTAGAAAACCAAAATATCAACCTGAGAACTCGATTTTAATTTGATTGATTCTTTTTTTTTTCTTTTTCTTTTTTTTTTTTACGGCTTATCAACCCTTCCCAGGTCATTAGAAAATATTTTTACATTCTCAGATTTTTTTTTTCTATTTTGAGATAATAATGGTTTAGTGATACGTCTTACTAATTAACCCATAGCTAGAGGGAGATGAGGTGGATTCATACCTTTGCCAAGGGTATTTGCGCGTAAGTGAATATAATGGACGCAATTGGAACTAGGCTCTCCAATTAAGAATTATCCATTACACCACCCGCACATCTAAACTTACCGCACCTGATATTCCCAAGCAGTCACCATCTAGGTACTGACCAGGCTTTAGTGATCGTACGGGAACCGGTGTTTCCACGTGATATGGCCGTATATTCTTAAATAGATTCATCGTATCTAGACTCCAACAGAAAGGTTGGGCATTATCAGCTATCTATTACTGTTCTCTCAGATCGATGATAGATAAATGTCTTGAAGTCAATCCTTTCGGTCTGAAGGAAGACCCTGTATAGCTGGCCACTCGAAAATATTAGGGCGGCTAGCCAATCCCGCTTACTCAGGCGCATTTGTGTTCATTCAACACTCGCAGAGTCCACCTGTTGTTTATAGATTTATGAGTTACAGCGATCAACAGTTTGAACAAGGCCAGCACGCTCAAGCCCTCGTCCACGATGACTTGTGACTTCGTGCTAGCACAGCTATCGACGTCCTCCAATTTCAGTCACAAGGCTTGGGTCAACCCTTAGTATGGTTTTCAGGCACTTTCCAAAGGTGCTGAGATCGACCACTCCAGTCCGATAACATCAGGACAAATCGACAATGCGGAGATTCGAACCCGGTTCTCAAGCCCAGGAGTTCTAACCATTCGGCCACGTGTCCATATATCATCATCAAACCCTACGGTGCTAGATAAACGCAAAGAGCTTTACCAAACAACAAAGACAACATCATATGAAGACTTCCAACAGCAGCAACACCTAAAGTGAGTAGCATATTTAACTAGAATGGAAAATAATGATAAAACGAAGATGTTGATCTTCCACATATCCTTAAGCAAAAGGCCTGAAAGGAAATCCTAATTATTATTAGAAAGCGTAATAATATTGAACTTGAGAAGTCTAATTTCCTGAACATTTCAAGAGAAATAATTTATAAATTTCAACCGATAATAACGCTAAATGTTTGATCAATGGTTATCGAATATTTCTTGAATTAAAACGTTAAGTCGTTAGAACATTCGCTTTCGGACCATGAGACCTGAGTTCGAATCTCACCATGGTCGATATATCAAGAAGCTGATTTCTTGTTGTTATCGCGATCTGCCTGAAAATCATAGCCCGGCTTGATCCATTAATTAAATTGGGTAATCGGAACTATGTGGGATCCGTCGATGGTCGTGCTAGCACGAAGTTACAAGTCATCGTGACCGAGGGTTTGAGCGTACTTGTCCAAACTGTTGATCACGCCAGATAATGCGCTCTCTCCCAGAAACTAAGCTCAGCATTGTTGCAGTAGAAGCCAAAGGTGGGCTCTGTGTGTGGTGAACAAACACAAATGTACCTGAGCAGGCGTCTGCAACAGGGATTGACTAGTCGTCCTAGTAGACTGGCATACTCGGGTACGAGCGGCCAGCTTTTGTAAGTCCATATTTTTTTTATTAAAAACCATGAGATTTTCATAAAATTTTATGTGATATTAGTGTCGAATATGACTTTCCAGGCGGCTCATCGCTTTATTTGAAAAAGTATGCAATTATAGAAAACATCAACTAAACAATTGCGTATTTTTTGAAGGTCACAAAAGACTAGGGTGAAAGTTTTAAAAAAATATAAAACAATTATTTTTTAATTTTTTTTTTTAACGCTGAATATGTAAATTTGTTATCCCCATTAAATAAGGGCGCTATGCTGGGCGTGATATAAGACAGATGCTGGTATATATCAATAATCAAACCTCGTCCATCTGATGTCACGTAATATTTACACACATAGACACGCATACGAGAAAACGGTGAGAAGATTGTCCAACATTATTCCAGTTTTTTAAAAAAAGATGCTGTGATATTTTGCACATGCATCAGAATATGTTGTTTTTGTTTTTCATTTTAATTATAGGATGAAGTGAATATGGCTAAACATATTGTTTGAAAATACCTTCACACACACAGACACACACAGACACACACACACACACACATATATATATATATATATATATTGGAATCATATTTTTAAATAAATAATTATATTTATGCTCTACTTTCGTATCGAGCACTATTTTTTAAAAATAATAACTAAAATACTAAGGAACTTTGGATTATTTACCAAACCAGTTTCTTTCCTATTTTCTACAATATTTTCACACACACACACACACACATATATATATATATATATATATATATATATATATATATATATATATATATATATATATATACCTTCATCATATATATATATATATATATATATATATATATTATATATATATATATATATATATATACGCCATCATATATATATATATATATATATATATATATATACATTATATATATATATGTGTGTGTCTGTGTGTGTGTTTTGTAAAATGTCCTTTTTTGTGTTCATCTTATCTTTTATTTAGATTCCTTGTGGTTTCTCCTATGTATTTTTGTGACAATTATTACAGGTGGTCAAGTAAATTTCTTCTTCAAGATTTTGCTTATTGTTTTGTTTAGTATTGACTAAGTCTGTTATTGTTTTGGATGAAGTAATAACAAATTTTATATTAAATTTAGAGAGATTCTTTTCGATTGCAGATGTGATACAGTTAGTTGTTAGGAACAATACGCCAAATGCGTTGGCCTCATATATATATATATATATATATATATATATATATATATATATATATATATATATATATATATATATTTACTACTAATACTAACAAGCAGGGATTTTTTTTCTTCTGATGATGGTCATGCTGGTTGAAACTAGTCGAGGAACCTAATTGAAATAAAATTAAAAAAATATTAATATACAACCTACTGCGTCTGAAAATTTTAAGTTTTTAATATTTTTTATTGTTCAAAACACACACACACACACACACATATATATATATATATATATATATATATATATATATATATATATATATATATATACTATGTATATATACATGTTTTTGTGGGGAGGGCATATGTAGATGTGTACGTATGCGTGTTCGGCTGTTCGACGAGGGTGTTCTGTTTCTTTCAGTATCTTGCTTTGGTCGGCCTCTGCCTGATCCTTTAACCTGCTGATTGTCTGGCGACATCTTTAATTCAAAGGTTGAAGCCGAACGATTATGTCATCAACGTTGCGATTGGGAACTTTTACAATGCAAACGAGGACAACAAATTTACAGCCTTCGTTCCTTTTTTCTCTTCCTATCTTTTATTTATCTTGTATTTAGTTTTTGCTTTGTCTTTTTGAGAGCGCTCCACAAGGCTTTCGCTCATAAAAAAAAGAAGCTCAACAGTGTTTTTGCATCACAATACACACACACACACACACACACACACAGACACACACACACACCCACCCGCGCGTGCACACGCTATGACGATTAAGATGTTTTTATTTAATTCTTTTGCGGTTCTACGTCAACTGGAAGAAATAATTTGTTTCTTTCTCTTTATCTTTTTTCTCATTCCCCACTCTCATGCTTTCCTTACATTTCCCTTTCTTTTCTCATGAGAGAAAGAGAGAAAGGAAAATAATTTTCAAGCAATTGCCGTATTTTCCGGATTACAAGTTGCTTCGGCTTGGAAGACGCACCCTAATATTGGGAAGAAATTTCTAAGAAAAAAAAAGTGTCATTCTCATGCAACAACACATTCACCATGTATCCCTCATCTACTGGTGCCCCTTATTATTTAAATTAATCACTAGTCCGATTTTGTTTGTATCGCAATGACATACTAGGCAAGAGCAGAAAGGCTCCCTCCGCTGCTAGTAAACAGAGCATGTTTAAGCTTGTGGCTCGGCTGCAGGAAGGTTTTTGTCTTGGAAATACTTGTAACAGATAAGTACTGAGGTTATATCATATAAAAGTCTGAATTATATAGATAGCTAACATTATAGTGTAATGACTCAACATACAAATCCACGTCCCTATCAGTCAAGTCAATTAGGTGACCGTCCAAGCTTACTTGAGCCTAGGCGTTGCCTTACATTCGTCTTGGAAGACGCACACGTATATTTCGGGGTATTTTTTAAGAAAAAAGTGTGTCCTATTAGACGGAAAATATGATAATCTTTTCGCTCCCGTAAAAAATGTAAGTACCTCAACTATAAACACTGAATGTTGTTTTGAACTTTTCACATTTAATTTTTGTCCTGTCAATATATTTAGTTAATATTTCTTTGTTCCAATTCTATGTCTTATTTTTCTTTTGGAATTACACGAGTCCCGCCAAAAATTGGTTGCAGGTCAAATGTACCAGGAACATAAAAATCTCATCAAAGTGTTGAAACCCTAAACAATGTCCAAATACAAATTTAGTTGAATTTTAAACTTCTAATTCCGTCATGAACACAGTCTATACATCGGGGTTGAATAAGACTAACGTACTTGGTTGGTTGAAATACATCTATACCCACCCTCATATGAGGTAATTTGGGATTTTGCTGTGTAATATATATATATATATATATATATATATATATATACGCAATCGTCAAGCCTGACAATTGCGTCTAGCACGAAACACCCTGTCGCCTTTGAGTATTGACTTCAATGTTCACTTTTATATTTATATTTACATACGCACTATCTCTGATATTGAGCACTTTATCCTATAATTATAGCACAACTTAAACTCTATATATATATATATATATATATATATATATATATAAATATATATATATATATATATATATATATATATATATAATTTATTTATTATAATTTTATCATATAGACAAAATCATTTTATTCACTACAAAGATGCAACTTCGTTTCAGTGCATTTCAACTACACTTCGACGGGTGAGAATCGATTTTTCGATTCTCACCCGTCAGTAAAATGTTTTTTTCTATATGATAAAATTGTAATAAATAAATAATTATCGCTCTACTATCGGTATCTAGCCCTCTTTTGGATTAATGCTGTAAACGTTGCAATTTATATATTAATTTCGTTCTCATCACATCGGGTATATATATATATATATATATATATATATATATATATATATATATATATATATATATATATATATATATATGAATAAGCTATATTTAGGCAGCAAGTTTGATGAAAAAGAACCGACGATCTGTCTGTTTAAATGTTTTATTGTATTTTTCCAATTTTCGGAAGACGTGTTGAGTATTTGCGCTCGAAGTTGTGGATAAACTCCGTATTTCATATTTTGTTAATTTTGTTCGAGTACTTTCGATTTTCACAGTCATTATCAAGAACTAATGTGGTGTCTGTATGGTAGTTAAACGTCCTTTGTATGCATCCTGGTTTTCTTTAGTAAGCTGAACGTTTGAAATGGCCTAGCGTGTATATATATATATATATATATATATATATATATATATATATATATATATATATATATATATATATATATATTACATATGTGTGTGTGCATATATATATACACACACATATGTAATATACATATATATATATATATATTACACATGTGTGTGTATATATATATATATATATATATGCATGTGTATATATATATATATATATATATATATATATATATATATATATATATATATACATATACATACATACATACAAGTATAGGATAGGTGCATACAGAATAAATTGCAATAACCAACAAATACTATTCTTAAAAGAGTGCTCAATACAGAGTAGAGGAAATATAATTTATTCGAAAATTATAACATAAATGTTATAAAATCATTACAAAAATACCCATTTTGTTTCTACACTTCAACACTTTTTCAAAGAAAATGGCTATTTTTGCAGTGATTTTATAACATATTTATGTTATAATTTTCGAATAAATTTTATATATATATATATATATATATGAGTGGACACATAGGTCAACACTGAGTGGCGACAGTCTGTTTGATGCTTGAACGCAATCTTCAGGCAATGTTGGTTGAGTAGTAGTATGGAAGTTAACAGGTTGCATGTTTGTATGTATTTTAGGTTTCGTGTGTCTTCACATATGATAAACAAAGAAGAAGTATACAAAAACTTGGGTTGCTACTACGGGCCGTTTATTCTTTTTATGGTGACTGAAGTAAAACAAAGTTCTCAATGTCTTTTGGCTACTAGCCGTTTTCTTTTTGGTTCAGAATTAAGTTGGTCAAAATGGTGGAGCTATAGTCAGCTTTGAGATGTGTTAGGACGACCAAATTACTTACATCGTGAGTAGGGCTTACATCATGAGTAGGGCTTTATCATCCGGACTTGCCTTGCAAAGTGGGAAGAGACACATTCTGGTGACGAAAAACTATTTCCGGTTCCTTTATTAGTTGCATCATGGGAATATGAATTCTTTTTTTTCTTTTTATTCTTTATCATTATTTTATTTATTGGTTTTATTTCATTTTCCTCACAGTAGCGTTCGTATATATATATATGCTTGTTATTGCGATATTAAGGGTAGAAAGGTCAGTTATTTTCGCTTTTGTGTGTTATTCTAAGACTATTGGATAGAAGAGAGCGGTTATTTTAAATTATTGTGATGGTTATTGAATAGAAATAATTATTGGCCAGAATGCAGTTATTTTATGATTATAGTATAACAGTTGCTTAAACTTAAATCATCATTTGTTTATTGTTAATAATACTTAATAATAATTATTGAATACATAAATCATGATTTGAATGTTAACAGATAGATATATATTGACCAAAATAGATAGATAGATAGATATTAGGTTGGTGCAAAAATAATAACGTAATAATGTCGTTTTTTGACATTAAAAAATACGTCAAAAAACGACATTATTACGTCATTATTTTTGCACCAACCTAATAGATAGATAATGAACAGGCTGCGATAGATAGATAGATAGATAATGAACAGACTGAGATAGATAGATAGATAGATAGATAGATAGATAGATAGATAGATAGATAGATAGATAGAATTGCAATAAATATAAGGAATAAATCAAGTTCCAGTTAAGTTTTATTAGTTTCTTGTGTTCACTTAGCGCTAGCTTCTGTGAGAAAGGCATGAAATCCCTGCCCTTTGTCGCACCGCCGGATATTTTGACACGATAGTTGAAAGTGAGTAGTTGGTCAAACGGCGCTCCTCGAATTACCTTTCCCAAGAGGTCATTTTTAACAATAAATCATTTTAACACGCCTCTTGTCAGCCTTGACAGTGGCCAGTTTCACAAACAGGCACACAAATACACACACACGTACGAACATACATACACGAACACAGAGATACATACGCATAGGATCGAATGTGGAAAAGCTATTAACTCGACCAAGAATCTCTTGCCAAAATTCCTACGTTTTGGTCATTTGGCCAGATTTTGAGAAGTGGGCCAAATGGAGAACTTCTCAACAACACACTTGTATACGTATTCCCCGACCCCCATATATATATATATATATATATATATATATATATATATATATATATATATATATAATGTAGCTTCACTGTGTGAGTAGCTTATTCTTTTGCCTACACTCCGACTCCTATTACTTCCACTCTCAACCTTCATAATTTGTTTACCATTTGGACCACTTCAAAGGAAACATTCGTTTATGAAGGAAGTATTTGTCATTTCCTTGTTTACTTTTCATTTTACTTTGGTTTCTGGTTTGTTTGCATTTTTTTTTCTTAAAGTTTTCTTTAATTTCATCGCCATTTTTTTTTCTTTACACCACCGAAATGCTAACCTGTTTAAAGATTCGTCACACACGCATGCACGCATACACACATGTTCGCGAAGAAATCCGTCCAACAAGATGAAGGACGAACACAAAGAAAAGCCAGAAAGATGTCACAAAATAAGAGACGGAGAGATGAGTTGGGTGAGAATGAAAAAGAAAGGGGCGAGGCCAAAAAGATAAGGGCGTTAAAATAGAAGGGAAATAAGTAGAACGAAATTGATGAGAAAGAAACTTTACCTTTCATATTAAAAAATATAGAAAACAAAGGAATATTTCGACAAGTGTAAGGAAAACACACTTAGCATAAGGGTTTTTTTTTTCTTCCGATTTAAAAAATGAGAAAAAAAAACAAATAAAAGACTTCGACTCTATTAGTTATGTTACCTAAAACTGACAAATTGAAAAAGAGGAGAGCCAAAAAAAAAAAAAAAAAAAATTAAAAAAAAACATTTTTTTATGGATCTAGTATTAGGATGAGTAGGCTTAGCGGGATCAAAGACCCTGACATATTTGACGATTGAGTGGGGGTTGAGACCGGCGGGGATATCCGAAAAGGCAAGATGAAAGTCATTCTATCATTTTTTTTTTTCTACTCCAAATTTTCTTCCTTCCCGCCTTCTATGACAGTTCCCTCTTACCCCTTCCTTGACGACCTTTCCGCTTTCGTCGACTTAGCAATCATAAAAATAATATTTCGGTTTGTTCTACAAATTTTACATTCATTTTGAAACTTAGTCTGTTTGCTACGAATCCAGGGCAAAAACCCAACGGACAAACTCAACTGACAAAAGCCCAGCCTTTTATCCTCAGAGCGGACAAAATCTTATAATAAAGTCTTATCAATAAATAAAAAAAAGTCTATCTCTAATATATAAAAAGAAACAAATTTAACATTGAAAATTCAGGGGACTATGGGGGGGGGTCACTCACATCATAGCAGCAGAGATTAGCCTTGTATTCACGGAGATAAAAGCATACTTGACAGAAAATAAAACATGAACAAATAACAGGAAAAGTATGGTAAATTGTATGTTAATTCCATACAATTTATATTTTTGCGCGTATTGGTTTGTGTATTATTAGGTTAAATTGTTTTATGGTACATGCGATAGAATGTGTTATTTAACGCCATATCACAGCTTCAAATATCTTGGCGCCAATTTTGCAGCCACTGGTCAAGCGAAGGACGAAATCACCACCCGTATAAATTTGGCTTGAGCTGCCGTTGTCCGTCTTCAAAAACGACTTTGGTCTCGCCGGGAGATAAGACGATCCACGAAGTTGCGAATCTACGAAGCCATGGTCAGAACAATTCTTCTCTATGGTTGTGAGACCTGGCCACTGCGCAGAGAGAATCTTCATAAGCTTGAGGTCTTTGATCACTACTGCCTTCGCTGTATCCTGCGCGTGCGCCCTCCGACCGGATCCCCAACTAGTCCATCTGCGCCAGATGCAACATTCTGGGTCTGGAAGAAACTCTGCTTAACGGGAGACTCCGGTGGTTCGGTCACGTGCTGCGGCGGCCTGGTGATGAGTTCGTCTGTAAACTGGTGGCGCCAAACGCACCCACTGGTCGGAGGAAGCGCCGAGGTGGTCAACTCAAGACGTGGCTCGCAACGGTCAAAGCAGATATGGAACTCATGTCCGGTCCTCGCGTTTTCGGGGTCCGACGCTGGAATCGCGAATGGCTCGATCATGCCGTCGATTCTGCTGCCGATCGACGGGGGTGGATGGCCTTGACGCGCGATGCGATTAATTCAATTGGAGCCGGCTGAACCCACCCCGGGTGAATGCCGTTACAAGACAAGACATCACAGATAGAAGTCGGACACATGTTGCCCGTATCAAGATTCGTGGTGAAGAGATTAAATTTAACCTCTTTTAGCGGGATGTCCGTATTTCCGACAGGAACAGTTTTTTGTTGCATGCTGGGCGTATTTTTTGTTTTTATTTTTTATTTAATATATTTTATACAATTTTATTATTTTATTTTATTTTATTTCATTTTATTTATAATTTTCATTATTATTATTTATTATATTTTATTTTTGATTATTTATAATAATCCACACAAAAATTTAATTTAAATTTTAATCTTAAATTGAGACAAATAATAGTACCCAAGCTATACACTTATATATACAAGAAAGATTTATTTTTTGTTGGGTACTTCATATGTATATGGGTCCGCTCCGTTTGCTATAGAAATTCACTTTAAATCATTCCAACCTCTAAAAACACATTTTCTAACAATGCTACGGTCACATATTCGATATAGTTCATAGTTACGGAGTCCTGTTATCACACAAGACTCTATTTTATGTGAAGAAAGCCATAAGAAGGTTTTTTTTAAGTTTACATCAAAACGTAAACAAACCACGGAGATCGTATACGACTTGATATTATGTCGAATTAAGAGCTTACCTAAAATTTTGGTTCGTGAAATAACTTTCTTGTACATATAAGTATATACAGGGTGTCCATAAAGTTCGTGTGCATTTTAAAAAATTTATAACTTTATTTGTATTTGCGATAGAAATAATTTGTAAAAAGGATTAAAAAGAAGTAAATCTATATTTTTTAAAGTTTTATGGAAATTTTATTTAAGTTTCTACATGTCCTCCATCAGTAGCAATACAAAGGGTAATACGATTTTGCAGTTCACGGAAAACATTTGCCAACTGATTTACAGTAATGCCTGAAATCACATTAGTTATTTTAGCTGTACTTAAAACTAGGTACATTAAACTTTATAACATTTTTTACAGATTATTTCTATCGCAAATACAAATAAAGTTATAAATTTTTTAAAGTGCATGGACACCCTGTATATTGTCAATATATATAATTTGATAAAGATACCTGCAAAAATCTTTTAGATTTTCTAAAATATCACGTTGCTTCTTCGTTTTTTTATGTTTCCGACAATTTCACCAAAAAATAGCTCGTTCCATTTGCATAAGATGTCCACCTCCATCTTTACAGAAATATGTAGAAACTTAAATAAAATGTCAATAAAACCTTAAAAAATATAGATGTACTTCTTTCTAATCCTTTTTACAAATTATTTCTATCGCAAATACAAATAAAGTTATAAATTTTTTAAAGTGCATACGAACTTTATGGACACCCTGTATATTGGATATTACTACTGTCTCAATTTTACATTAAAATTTGAATTAAAATTTCTTCGAATTTTCAATATTAAATTTGTTCCTTTTTATATGAAACTTTTATTTATGAGGAAGGGATTATGTCTACTTTAGGGATTTCTCCGTTACCATTTGTTACACACATCACCAACATGAACTTAACATCACCCGGAAGAAATCTTTATAATTCGTTTGCTACACCAAAAAATATATTTAATGTTTAGACGTTCGCTTTCCAATGTATGGCAGTGAATGCTAGGCAATCTTCTCACATATAAAGAAGAGACTTGTGGCAACAAATGGGATTCTAAAGAAAGAAGCTGAGAATAACATGAAGTAAACATGTGAGCAATGACGAAGTTTTAGAGAAAATGGAAACAAAAAGGACAATTAAATCAGAAAGCGACAGCTGATATTTCTATGGCAAATATTAAGAAAAGAAGGTTGGGAAAATTTGATACCCACAGGACATATTGAAGGCAAGAGAAAGAGAGGAGAACATCGAATAACCTACTTATCAAGCTTATATAAATGGTTGGTAGAAACGGAAGTAGAAGCAATAACCAAAAGACACCACTTAATAAGAGCTACAAAGAACCGGAAGTGGAGAACCATGATCGCCCACGTCCTGAAGGGACACGGAACACAGACGGAAAAACTTAAAGAGAAATCAACGAAGTGTTTTACAAATAAATATAAATAAAACAAATTTTAATTTGATTTAATTTTTTCTGTTCCCGCAGTTATATATTGTGTGTTCTTATGGCTTATCACCCCTGTAGGTTATTTAAAGACAGAAAATATTATAAATATTTGGATTGTGAGAATTCGGTAAGGGGGATAGCACTAATTTAATGGAACAAGTCTAACTAATTAACCCATAGCTGGGGGGAATGTGCGTTCACACATTCCCCAATTGTATTTGCTCGTAAGTGAATGCAACGAACCCGATTGGAATTGGAATCTGATATTCCCAAGTGGTCAATCTAGATACTGATAAGGCTCGACGTTGCTTAACTTCGCTGACAGTACGGGAACCGGCGTTTCAACGCGATATGGCCGTAAGACCTTTATACCACTCGCACATCCGATGTTTACAGCACCTGATATTTCCAGGCTGTCACCCATCTAGGAACTGACAAGGCTCAACGTTGCTTAACTTCGATGATCGCTGGAGAACCGGAGTTTCAACGTAATATGACTTTATACCAACCATCAGCGCACCCAAACGTGGTATTTTCAAGAGTTTACCCATCTAGGTATTGACCTGAGTCGATGTTGCTTAACATTAGTGATCGCTCGAGAACCGGAATTTCAACGTAATATGACTTTAAGCCCTTTATACCACCCACCAGCACACCCAAGTTTACAGAACCTGGTATTTTCAAGCAGTTACCCATCTGGGTATTGACCTAGGTCGACGTTGCTTAACATCGGTGATCGTACGAGGACCGGTGTTTCAATGTGTCCTGGCCGCAATTATATAATCGTTGACCTTATTGGAGAATAAAGCTACATACAATTGCTGAATCTTTCATTCTGTCTGCTTACAAAGCAACTGTACAATGTTTAACCCGGAATAAGCAAATGAAATTAATAGACTTCCATTATCTGATAAGACCATAATCAGACGTATGACATTTTTATCTGAAGATATTTGGGTCAATGTAAAAAGAAATGTCTTGAATGGTGCATTGTACATTAATGAATTATGTGATAATAGTCTATAAGTTAACTTGCTGGCATTTGTTTGCCTCATCCACAAAAAAAGGTTTATAGAACAGTCTCCTCACAGATGAAGAAATGAAAATTAAAATCAGCAGAAATGGTTCTGCAGAAGCATACTGAAAATTCTAAACAACTAAGGAGTCTTTTTAAATAAATCAAGGACATTTTAATTCTAATTTTAATATCAAATTGAGACAATAATATCCAATATAAACACTTATAATGGGTGTTTCATTAAGACGGATTATATATAAGGGTGTTTCATTAAGATGGATCAAAGTTAGCAGTAAATAAATGTTATTGGTGAAAATTTATTTATTTCTCTATTGGATCATGTTATTTAAATCATGGCAATTATGTGTGAAAAATAATATCGCCCAAATGTCTGCCAAGACTTCCGCGGCACACCTCCATTCAATCGTCAAAATTTTTGATGACGTCTCTGCATAGTTACTCCTCGATCTCACCAATATGCAATACTTCAGCTGTTGATCTGTTGTTGGCTTATTGGCATAAACTTTACTTTTGAGATGATCCCAAAGAAAGAAATCTAAAGGCGTCAAGTTGCACAATCGTGGTGGACAATTGACTTTGCTGTTTCGAGAGATGGTGCGACCTGGGAACTTTTCATTCAAATTCTGTTTGAACGTCCATTTTCATAATAGGCTTCAATAACTTTAACACGTTGTTTCATTGTTAATCTTTCCATGGTTGAAATTGCCAAAGACTTAAGTTGTTAAATCTGAAAGAAAAAGAAAATATCATTAGATTCTTAAACTTAATTCACATTTAAAATCACTCCAAGTTATTGGAACACCCTTTATATACAAGGAAGATCTATCTTTTTTGAGTAATTCACGAGTATATGGGTCCGCCATGTTTACTAGAGAAATTTACTGTAAATAAATTCAGCCTCTAAAAAACCTTTTCTAACATTGCTAGTCACATATAAGATATATTTCATAGTTAGGGTGTCGTAGTATCGTATATGACTCGACTTTGTGTAAAGAAAGCCTTAAGACGTTTGCACCAAAACATAAACAAACCAATGTGATCATATACGAATTAATATATGTCAAATTAAGAGCTTATATAGTTTTTGTTCGTGAAATAACTTCTCTTGTACATATAACTATATTATAATTGTCTCAAATTGACATTAAAATTTGAATTAAAATTTCCTTTAATTTTTCAACATTAAAATTGTTTCTTTTTGATTATTAATAATAGTAATATCCAGTATATACACTTATATGTGCAAGAAAGTTATTTCGCAAATAAAAACATGATTTAAGCTCTTAATTCGTATAGTAACGGATAGCGGCTCGGATTGAGGAATCGGAGGGCCGAGTTCGAATTCCAGTCGAATCCATTACATTCACTTACGTGCTAATACCCTTGGGAAAGGTATGAATCATCTTCTTCTAAAGCTATGGTAAATAGCAAGGCAGACCGGTTTCTATAGCCTTGGATAGCAACTGGTTTACCGCAGAAAAAATGGCAACCTACTGCGGGAAAAAAATCTGCTTCGTCAGTCGCCTAAGCGTGTATCACGTATGGCACATAACTGTCTGACACGATCTCCGTGGTTTGTTTACGCTTTGGTGCAAACCTTTAAAAAAATAACAACAGAGAAAGCACCTTTCAGACAGCTAAAATTCCTTGGACACATAATGAGGAAGGAAGTTATAGAAAACTTAACCCTCACGAAACATATTAAGGGCAAGAGAGATGGGGGGAATCGGCGAGCCACTTAACTGACGATCTTGTGTGAATGGATGGCGAAACTGGAGTTAGACTTTGTAAAAGGGTGAAAAATTGCTAAGAGCCACACAAGACATTAATGGGATAGAGACGACGATTAAGTTCTGGGAAAAATGGAAACAAAAAGATAATTATATAAACAGTATTAACAACATTTACCGGCCTGAATATCCGAAAAAAGTGTCATAAAAAATATGCTTCCTCGGACATTCAGGCCAGTAAATGTTGTTAATACTGTTTATTATAAAACAGAGCATTTACGTAAATATTTGTATCTATAAAAAAGAATGTATAAACACAAAAATGTCTTCAAATAATTGTCAGACTTTGTCCATTTCATAATGTGTAATGTCATTTGTTTACATTTGGATACGCATCTAGCAGATATGAATGCACGGTAGAAAATCATGGAAAAATTGTAGTTTAAAAACAGTAAAATCGACCTTGCTAACCGAAACGTTCCTCTGTGGCGAAATCGGTAAAAGCACGTCAGGCTATATGAAGGTTCCGTATAGGATACAGGTTCGATTCCTGTCGGAGGACGTATATTTCTCGGACATTCAGGCCGGAAAATGTTGTTAATACTGTTTATTATAAAACAGAGCATTTACTTAAATATTTGTATCTATATAAATATATAAGCATAAAAATGTCTTCAAATAATTGTCGGACTTTGTCCATTTCATAATGTATAACATGATATCTTCTTTGATGGTAAATATCTTTGCTTACATGTCCATATAACCACCTCTGAAGATGGCTCATGTGAGCCGAAAGCTTAAATCGAGGGACAGTATAAATATATCCAAATGGTGGGCAGTTTTTATCTTTATTTTCTCCCGAAATTAAAACAACTATACGAAGCTTAGAACGGCTCATAATCAAACATAATAGACATTATTTGTCTGTTATATTTAACAACATATGTTTGAATATATATATATATATATTAGTTGTGTGGATATGAGTTTGTAATCCTGGGTTTCATGCTTTTGCGATCAGCAGACAAACTGATCATCGACAAATATATATATATATATATATATATATAATATATATATATATATATATATATATATATATATAATATATATATATATATATATATATATATATATATATAATATATATATATATATATATATATATATATATATATATATATATATATGTATGTATGTATGTATATAAAATCCTAACGCATGTTCCTTACACACTGTTTTATCTCTACCTGAAGAAGTCGAGACATACAGACGTCAACGAAACGTTTTTCCACTTCGTCTCCTCATCTCCACTTATATATATATATATATATATATATATATATATATATATATATATATATATATATATATATACATATATATATATATATATATATATATTTGCGTCATGTTGTGATACAAGGTCGGTTTTTAACGTGGAGACCCGAGTCTTTCTATTTGGGCCTCTTATGGTCTTAGCTTCTCTAAGCTGGTCAAAGATTGTCTAAGCTAGTCATTGCTGGGCATACCACCGCTACCTAACAGATGCCACGCAATGGTGGGGGTGGGGAAGTACGCAAGGGTGAAGAGAAGGCCTCCGGCACAGAACAGATACTACATCTGCAGCATCCATCCCGACGAGAAAAAAACCACTTCTGCTCCTCCTCCTCCTCCTCCTCTTCTGCCAATCCCTACAGAAGAATCCAGGTGGAAAGCCCGAATTGATGTTTAGTTCTTACTTTTCTTTGTAGTTTCCTTTCTGTGTTTGTTATCAACACTGTATCATCTGCATATCGTATTTTGTTAAAATTATGGCCGCCAATCCTAGTAGGAGTTCTAATTCTCTCAAAATCGCTTTTTAGTCTTGGCTAGTTAATAAAAATCTGGGTGTAAAAAATAGTTCCTGTTTTTTTCTATATAATATATCCTTGTAGCGTAATCTACAAAGAAGCGAATTCAATGACAATCTTTTTTTTAATCTCGATGCTCGTGCGCATGCTCGCGCGTGTGTGTGTAAAATGAAGTTCGTAAACATTGTTTTGTCTATAAATAAACGTTTCTTTTTTAGTAGAATTTTATAACTGCTTGCTGATATACTAACTGACTCAGCATTCTGCCCAACAACAGAAGAAAGAAAAATGGCAAATATGCAATTTCCACGCCACTTTTTTACGACCTGCTTTAAATCCTGACACCTGCGCATTCTTTTATTAATCTATTGCGCACCTTGTTGCAACTGCAAATAACTTGATGCACATTCCTCCAAAATAGTGACGAGTTATGAGAAACGAGGGTGAGAAAATGGGCGGTAAGAATTGATACAGGAAACGACGCAGTCAATGACGAGAGGTTCAGCCACTCCTCCTTATTCGGATTTGTTTCTAATAATCTCTTGCTTAGATACAATATACAGTCGGGTGTTAACAAAAAAGAAGCAAAAGGTAAGCGATTAAATACATCATTAATCGAATAGCGGATAAACATTAATTGGAATAATATTAAAAGGAATAGATACGGCTCTCCACAATTTCCTACCACTTGTGGCACTTAGCAGCTTTTGTCCCTTTCCTAATGACCTCCCTCCGTGTTCCGGCAGCCATTCACATAAATTCGTTAAGTAAGTCGCTCGCTGCCCTCCCCTATCTCTCTTGCCCCACGAGAGTTAAGTTTTCCAGGCCGTCCTTCCTCTTTATGAGTCCAAGGAATTTCAACTAATTTTCCTGATTTTGAGTAGAAGCGTTCTTTCTGTTGCCATTTTCTTTAAGACTTCCTTGCTGCTTATTTGCTCCGTCCATAGAATTCTCAGTATCCTTCTGTAGAACCATATTTCTGCTGCTTCTAGATTTTTAACTCGTCCATGCGAAGATTGCCCAATATTCAGTGCCATATAAGAAGATGGATATCACATCGCAATCCAACAGTTTTTGTAAAGAATTTCTTTCCATTTCCGAACAATAATTATGATATTTTAATTTTTATTGAATAATATTGAAATCAATCTTCTTTTATATGTCGTGCCCCTTCAGGACATCGACTATCATAGCTCTCCACAACTTCCCGTCCTTTGTAGCCCTTAGCAAAGTTTTTCTTTTTGCTATATTCCCTAATCCCGGTTCAGCCAATCATTGACACAAGCTCATCAGATAAATTATACGCTGTTTCTCTCTGTTTCTTTTGCCTTCATTATGTCTTGTGGGTGTCCAAATTTTCCAAGCCTTCTCTCCTCATTATGTGTCCTACGAATTCTAAGTGTCTTTTTTTTCCCATTTTCTCTAAAATTTCATCAGTGTTCATATGTTCTGCCTATGGTATACTCACCATTTTTCTCTAGAACCACATTTCTGTTGCCTCGAATCTGTTGTTCATCTGCAATGCGATTGTTCAGCATCTACTGCCCAATAGGAGAACTGTTACTATATAACAGTTAAGTACTCTTTTCTTTGTTTCTACCGAAATTTTACTGGTTTGTAATATTTTTCTCACCTTTTAAAAGGCATCTTTCGCTATTCGAACGTGCCTTCAGATTTCGGTGAAAATAGTGAAAATTACCGTTCCAAAACAAGATAAAAAAAACTAAAGATCAGAAAACAAAGATAAAAACAAAAGATCAGAATCCATTTCTACCTACAGGAACGAAAGCAAATTCCTTCTTCTTTACCTACAGATGCATAATAACCAAAAGAAACTGAATAAAACCTAATTCTTATAAACTTTAATCTTTCTACCAAAACATGAATAAAATAATAAATATTACATAGAGATAAACAACATAGACGACATGACTATTAATAAATCTAGTCTATTTACATGCGTCCTCCAACCTCCCAACCAGTATAAATTAGTAATCTACAAGTTATGACCTTAAATAACCTTTATCATTGGCCCTACACAAAAGAAAATTCCCCAGAGACCTATATACACAACACGTTGTATATACATTCCGCTAAAGGAGTAGTAGCACTTTAACATTGAAGATTAAAACTGAGTCACTATACAGCGTTGGTTGGTATCTCTTTGGTGTGTGTGTGTGTATATATATATATATATATATATATATATATATATATATATATAATGGACTCCCCTGTCGGTTTCGACGTAAGAGGATCTAATAACTTAGCCAATTGCTTCAGTTATGAAATGTTGTGCACTTAAATGGCACTTAAGACCCGCTAATGATTTTCAAAGGAATTCCTCATATGGAGCAAGAGCGAGGATTGTGGGATGAGGTCACTGCTAGATTGGCTGACCTATTAGATCTTACTCTCTCTTCTTGTGGATGATTCAGACTGGCAAATTGAAAACTGCTGATTTCACTAAAACACGTTGATCTCCACTCTACCCACTTCAAGGCTAAGCACTCAAGGGTGTTATGAGGTATATTGACAGCTGACAAGTTGCTCTTCAGCTTATTTTTGTATCTAAGCCATGGGCGTCCTACATTCCTGTAGCCCTGTACATTAGAATCTTGGGTATCCTGTCATCAGACATTTTCAAAACATGACCTGTCCACCGCAACTGAGACTGTGTGAGAAAAGACTTGATTCCTCCAATATTACACCTGTTAAACAGGTCTACACTGGATGTCCTGTCTTGAAGAATAACCCCACAGATGGCGCACAGAGAGCTCTAAAGTAATATGTATATAAGTAATATGAATATAAGTAGTATAGGTAATATAAGGAATGTAACTTATATATAGTGGACTCTCTCTTCGTTTTCGATGTATGAGGGTTAAACGGCTCAGTTCTTAGACCCAACAGCCAGAGTACGCACACATATCATTTGATTATAGTGGCGAATGCTTGTGCAGAACCAACCACACTTTTTGGAAGAGCTAAATACAGAGATCTGGTGCAGTGTATGCAACATGATCTCCAAATGACTCGCCGCAGGTTTAAAATTCAGAGTTGTCCTTCTCCTAGACGATCGCCAATCAATCAATATATATATATATATATATATATATATATATATATATATATATATATATATATATATATAATTTATTCATAAATTATAATATAAATATGTTATAAAATCACTACAAAAATAGCAGCCATTTTATTTCAACACTTCCGGTGTTTTATCTTTATTCTACATTCAACACCGGAAGTATTCAAACAAAATGGCTGCTGTTTTTGTAGTGATTTTATACTATATTTAAGTTATAATTTTCAAATAAATTATATTTGCTCTACTCTGTATTGAGCACTCTTTTAAGAATAGTATTTGTTGATTATTGGAATTTATTCTGTATACAGCAATCCTATACTTGGACATATATATATATATATATATATATATATATATATATATATATATATATATATATATATATATTAAGACATTTTTATATTTATACATTCTTTTTATAGATACAAATATATAAATAAATGCTCTGTTTATAATAAACAGTATTAAACACATTTACCGGCCTGAATGTCCGAGAAATTTTCATAGAAATATTCGTCCTCCGACTGCATATAAGGATTTTTGTTTGTTTTTTCCGTATATTTTTCTTCCTATATATATATAAAGGAATTAATGGAATTCTTAAAACCGTCACTATTACTTATTACTTGAGACTTGTTTGGTTATATGGGGGATGTATGCAAACACCTTTTTTATATATATAATTTAGGGGTTTAAAAATTTCCTTCAGTATCATTACTGTTTACTAAATAATTAAGAGATATTTCTTGAATTACAACTCAGACTGTCATGAACATGGTCTTCTATTCATCAAAATTATCTTTATATGAATTATACTACCGAAACCTCTAAGGAAAGAGAGGGATCGAGCCTTGAATATCTGACCCTTGACCCAATCTCCTACGTGCTAGTAGAGGTCGGCATTAAGCTCATATCATGGCCTCCAATCACTTTCTTGGTAATTTATTTATGGAAAAGCCCAATTAATGAATGCGGAAGAAATTCACGTGAGACGACGGCTTTCAAAGCTGCTGTCACCTGACTCGTTTCAGGGGCACAATTATTTACAGCAACGACACCGAAGAAACTGCGGCAACCTGAATGATAGCCCAGTGGTTTCTTCTTCAAGGGGAAACTACAGGTGTACGGTTCGCTTCTTTAATAATTAACCCAACGTGTCCGATTTAAGATGCAAATTAAAACAAATGATTTGGCTTGCTACAATAACAACCGAATGAGAGCGGACATGCGAGTAGTTTAGGAATTATCAACGCCGAAAGTGTAACCCTGGATGAATCTGCTTTGTCCATTTCTCAGTAACGCCCTCGAAAAAAAGGCATGGATTCATCATCTATACAGCTATGGTTTAAACAGCAAGACAGACTGGAGTGTTTTCCTTTGGGTGGTAGCAGGTCTAGGATAGAGAAAACTGAATTCAAATCAGTATAAGAAAACAGTTTGAGTTCTTTTGCACTGGTAGGGCAATCATTCTAAAAGAAAGGAACCCCTGATTTCAAACCTTCATAAATAATAGAGCAGATTAGTTTCTTTTTTGAATGAATGCTGAGTCTGAATTAAAAACTACACGATAGAGGAGTGGGTTTCGTCATTGAAGGAAACCTCTGAATTCAAACTCTTTTAAATAATAGAGTAGACTGAGCTTCCTTGCCTCTGTGGAGTAACGATTCTAGGAGAAAAAACGAATCTGAAGAGGTATATGTTTCAATATAAAAGAACCAATTTGAAGAGATGTGTGCCGCATCGTTGAAAGAAACTTTCGTGACAAAGTAGCCTTGGTAGGACAACCAGTTTAGGAGAAAGACGACTCTCAATTCAAATTCAACTTGAAGAATGGTAACTATCAGTCTACTTTGACTTAGACACACTCACCTTTGCCACAGCTGCAGTGCATATGGTGAACTTAAGACCTAAACAGGTAACGGGATTCGTGATCCTGAACATGGCCAGATTTGTTATCTGTTGTCAGCGGAAAGATGAAACCCTACGCACAAAAAAAGTGAATATATCCATAATTATTTTTGACAGTGATTCAAATTTTGTTTCTCAAACGCTATTTCATTTTGTTTACCTGAAGAAAAGGCATGAACCTTCATTTCCTTGTGCCTTATGCTATAGAGCAGTTGGTCTATATTTTGACTGATGCACACTTTTCACCAGATTCATCAGGATGTCACCCCCCCACCCTTTCCAAGATTGTCTGACTCAAAAGGTACATTCCAAATCATATGCATATATTAACGAAAATGTTTATTCTTTTCCCTATTAGTACATATACATTTACATGGATTATTTTTGTAATGGCAAAAATCACAAGAGCTAGGGGAAAGAAAAACCAGCATGACCTCTCAGTTACCTGAACCAATGCACATTGCGGGTTGTGCTGCCTTGGGGAGTGCAAAAGTTATCATTTTGAGTCTAGCTATCTGTGGCTCCCAATTACCTCCTTAAATTCTGAAATTCCCCCTAGCGGGGGACTTCTCCACTGGTCGAGAAACCCTGTTATAGGGGATATGGCAGTTGTCAACCTTTTAAAGGAAACAATCAGAGAAATTAATAAAAGAAAACAAAATTACAATTCAAATAGTATAGTTGGGTACTCCTGTTCTCGTATGCATGACTATTGCGCTGACTAGGTACTCCTTGCTGCAGACACCTGGTCGTATTTGATCAGCGCCGACAAGTTCAAGAAAAAAATATTCAGTTATCCGAGACTATACTGAGCTTGTTAATGACACTTCTCGAATTTGTAGAAAAAACAAGATTTATAGTGACTTTACAACCGTAGCTTTGAGGTGGAACAAGGCCGAAAGTATGAGGCACCCAGTGAGGATCGAACACACTACTCAGTGGTAATTGTTTCAGCGAGAGAAGAAGCTTGCTAACCACTACTCCGCCTCGAGGCGCCCCAAGGTGTACTATTTATATTTTCATATTATTTTTATTTTTTTATGAAGGCTACTGCAGGTCTTACTCATTTCTTGTCATACTAAAGCTACACACTATCTACATTATTGGGACTATTGTCCTCATCTTTGTCGCCATATTTATTACAACGTTTCGGCCGTTGTACGCTCAGGCCTTCTTCAGGTGATTGGAATGTCGAACTGAACCCTTTATTTCGCTCACTGGAGTAGACTGTTTTAGTTCCACGTGCCATGTTTTTAATGGATATCAGTTATCAGTTGTCTCTTGTTAATTTCCCTCTGAAAGTTCTCCACTGCCTTAACCGGGTTTTGAACTCACACTCTTTGGGTCCTGTCACTGGAGCGTACAACGGCCTAAACATAATAAATATGGCGACAAATATAAGGACAATAGTCCGAACAATGTAAATAATGTCTCAGCAATATAGACAGATAAAACTACACAGTTTTCCGGAAAGACCGATTCTCTATTAAACTTATATGATGGAAGCAAATATCTCCATGCACTTGAAGCGATCATATTTCTTTTTAATCCTCAAATCACACAAATATGTCACTCAAAGCCAGTTTTGAGCCTGAACCTCATAAAACAAAAAAGACACTCATATTGTTTTCTGTATTTTTTATTTATTTTTGGTTCCGTTCCATATACAGAACCTCCTCCTCCTCATTCAGTTAATTACTTCCGATCTTCGGCCGGTTCTAATTAAACCAATTACAAGTATATGGTTCGAATCGTGGGAAGTGCAAAGATATTAGTGCCAACATGTCGTTCGTTTTACAGCGAAAAATGGCTACTCTTTTGTTTTGAAAGCATTCGGCTGTGAAATAAGCAATGTCAAAAGAAGGTAATTTAATAATGCTTCTTTTTATTTATTTCTGTTGACTTCTGCGTCTTCTTACAGAATTGTTCAGTTTACCTTATTTCGCCTTCGTCGTTGCTTGGTTTATATTAAATATTTCACTGTACGACAATGGAATTACTTCCATCAAAATGTAACCTAGTTTTACAGTCAAAATCAAGACAATTAAAAAATTCGCTGGGAGGCCATTTAAACAGGCTATTCATTTTTTAAAATTTCATTTTTCCTTTTATTTCCTTCTTTTTTTTGTTTTTTAATCAGCTCAGTGAAACAGCACGTTATATAAATGTTAACACTGCAATTACAGAATCACTATCTATCTATCTATCTATCTATCTATCTATCTTATTCCCATCTGTTCATATCTGTCTACCTATCTATCTCTATTTTATTATATCTTTCTACTTCAGTCTTTTATATCCATCTGTCTCTATCTAAATATATATGTTTATATTTATCTAACTATATATATATATATTTATATCTATATATATATATGTTTATATCTATATATATATGTGTGTGTTTATCTATCCATATATATATGTTTATATTTATCAATCTGTCTATTTATATATATATATATATATATATATATATGTACATACACACACACACACATATATATAGGTATATATCAATCTGTTCATATCTATCTATCTCAATTTCTCATATCAATCTACTTCAGTCTGTCTCTATGTATCTATTTATCTCTCTATCTGTCTATCTATTGCTCCACTCTATATTAACCTGGTTATATATATATATATATATATATATATATATATATATATATATATAATAAAATAAATCCTAAAAAGCCAGGAAAACCTACCTAGTTTTCACCTAAACGGATCTTCAGGGTAAGCTGAACTCTACTTAGCGTATTGAGGACTCTTCGTTTTAGCTTTGATACCTCTTTGTTTTTTTTTTACTTTGGACTAAAGACTTAATGCACTGGACGATTTTCTTCGCCCTGTTTAAATGTATTTAGTTCTTTCTTTTCCAATTTTTTCTCGTGTACCGATCTGTTTTCGCATATCTAAAGATTGTGCTATCTGAGCTTTTTTACTATTACCGAGTATTACTACATATATATATATATATATAATGTAATGAAAAACAAACGACTTTAATGTACCATTACGATAATTTATTTCACCTAAATCCTTTTTTAAGGATTCAGGATCATCAGGTAAAACTTCCAACAACGAATTGAGAAAAAAAAATGGGATTAGAAATTGGTGGGTAGTGTAATTTTTGTAATTTAATAGAGGGGGTTGAGAGTGGTAGTTAAACAGACAATATAAAGTATAGGGAGGGGTTAATTTTATATCTCTCTTAAGTATGTTTTATATTGGATATATATATATATATATATATATTGATTGATTGATTGATTGATTGATTGGCGATCGTCTAGGAGAAGGACAACTCTGAATTTTAAACCTGCGGCTAGTCATTTGGAGATCATGTTGCATACACTGCACCAGATCTCTTCCAAAAAGTGTGGTTGGTTCTGCACAAGCCTTCGCCACTATAATCAAATGATATGTGTGCGTACTCTGGCTGTTGGGTCTAAGAACTGAGCCGTTTAACCCTCATACATCGAAAACGAAGAGAGAGTCCACTATATATAAGTTACATTCCTTATATTACTTATACTACTTATATACATATTACTTTAGAGCTCTCTAGTAAAATTCATACTTTCATTGCTTGCCTTGATAATGTTCGCAAGATCGAAGGTTTTTTTTCAACTTGCCATTTTTAAAACATATCTTTATGTGTGTGTGTGTGTGTGTGTGCGCGTGTGTGTGTGCGTGTGTGTCTTACGTTTCACATCATTAGCCATTTTATGCTATAGTTAGATAGAATACTATTGTATTCTGAAGGTTTATTTGCTGAAATGTGGCAACATTTATCTGCGTTGTCAGGATGAAAATCGGTTTGTGTATTTAAACAGACAATAGACATTTATATGAATTAGGACATTAATTACAGATATTATTAAACAGAATACGTGTATTATTTAAGGATATTTGACTTATGTTGGTGTTTTCAGAAAATACAACCACAACTCTATTTGATATGTTAACCGGCCATCTCGCAGCTCACAGCGCAATCCGCGCCCAACGTCATATATTGCTTGGCTTCAGATCTCCACCAACATATGAAAAAAAAACTTGTAACAAACACACTTATATTATATAACAGTAAAGAAATATAATAGAGGCCTTAACTACAAAATAAAAGAATTTGTAAATAAACAAAATCGTCTTCAACTTTAGAACTACGCTTTAAAATGTATTTAATATTCGCTTGCTAATTATTTACCTGTGAAGTTGTCATGAATTATAACGAGCAACGCCATGATTAAAAGTGTCCGAATTGGGAAAAGACAATATGGCTGCGTAATGGCTAATTCAAATAATATCTATATTTACTAAATCCAAACATACGATCTCTTGGATGTAAACCTGACAAATTAAGGACTTTAAAAATATATATCTATCGTTTTTAATAGAACAGGTATATATACATTTATTTACATTTATATCTACCTTTTCTATTTACATCTTCTTCTGCTGCATACCTTGTCCGTTCAGAACATGAACTTCCTGTCCACGACTTTCTCTCCACGACTTCCTGTCCACGACTTCCTGTCCTTTGCAACGCTTAGTAAGGTTTGTCGTTCAGCCAACCATTTGCACAAACTCATTACGTAGATTATTCTCTGTTACCCACCTCTCTCTTTCAATATGTCCTGTGAGTGTCAAATTCTCCATGCGTTCTTTCCTCATCGTGTGATCTAAAAATTTCAATTGTTTCTTCTTGATTTTAAGTATAAGTGTCTTTTTGTTCCATTTTCTCTAAAACTTCATCGTTGCTCACATGGTATTCTCAGGGTCTTCTGGTATAACCACATTTCTCCTGCCTCAAGTCTCTTTTTCATCTGTGTTGCGATTGTTCAGCATTCACTGCCAAATAGGAGGACCGATATTACATGACCGTCCAGTACTCCTTTCTTTGTTTCTAATGATATTTTCTTGTTGCTTAATACTTGTCTTAGATTTTGAAAGGGATCTTTCGCTATTCCAAAGTGTCTTTGGATTTCGGAGTCGCATTTTCCGTCGTCTGTTAAAATACTTTGATTTTGATGTTTCCAATTGGTTGTTCGCACCTTGGGATAGACTCTTTATATGTGTACACATACATAGCATGCATATTAAACTGTTTCTGTCTCAATCATTTCCTATGTATATATGTATGTATGTATGTATCTATCGATCCCGTTCTATATGTCTATCTATCTCAATCTCTTCCTATATCTCTATGTATCTATCCACCAATCGATCTCAGTCAACTTCTTATCTATCTATAGATCGATCAATCGATCGATTGATCGACAGATTTCAGTCTTTCGCTATCTATCCTTCTTTCTTTCTATCATTCTTTCTCAATCACTTCCTACGTATCTATCGATCGATCGATTTCAATCTTTCAGTCTTTCCCTATCTATCTATCCTTCTTTCTTTCTTTCTTTCTTTCTCAATCTCTTCCTTTCTATCTATCGATCGAGCTCTGTACATTTCCTATCTATCTATCTATCTATCTATCTATCTATCTGTCTGTCTATCTATTTCTTCCTGTCTATCTATCGATCGATTGATCGATCGATCTCAGTCTTTCCCTATCTATCTATATATCTATCTATCTATCTATCTATCTATCTATCTATCTATCTATCTTTTTCTTTCTTTCTTTTCCAGTATCTATCTATCTATCTATCTATCTCAGTTCCATGTCTGTTTTGTTTATCTCTATCCTAAAATACCAACGAACCTTTTAGCATTGGACAATCTTCTTTCAATATTTAACTTTGTTGCCCGCCAACGGTGAAATGCATATATTTTTGAGTTTTGTTCTCTTGAAAAATAAACAGAGACTAATTCAGTTGCTGACCCGACACTCGGGCGACATTTATTTTTAGCCATCTTGTTAAAGGAAAGTGGAAAAACCCTTTGGAACTAGTACTTTGCTTCCAACCCACAACTAAACTAAACAAATTCATATCAAATTGAGGCAAGCAGTAATTTAAACTATTGAAAGAATAAAAAAGTATAAAAACTTCATGCAATAATATTCAAAATATCTTACTACAAGAAAAGGAGAATATATTTAGCAATATAATAAATTAATTAATATATTAATTCTTGGCTAGAATATCGTGTTTCTGTTGCCTTTCTACTCCCAGATCACTGTTCTACGATCATTTGTAAAAAACGCGGATCGGAAATAAAACGAGATTTGAATTCTCATCCCTTAACTATGGGACAGTTGATGTACAAAAAAAACATGACAACATTTACTAAGTTTACATAGTATGGCTTATTAACGGCATTTTTTTCTAAAGAACAACATGTCAAATCAATGTCAGTGATTCCCAACGCGGAGCGCATTGGTGGAGCATGCGCAGAATGTGCACTCTTCGGCTTATTATACCAACAAAATAAGGTGAGGGGGCAGTTCGAGAATGAGTTATTAACAGTGCTTTCAAGTGAGCTCAAATTTCATTTTGCATTATTATTTCATGATCAAATGATCAAAGTATATTACAGAATAAGCTTTCATCGAAATATTTTATATTTCTGCCTCCTCAAAATCAGAATGAAAAAAAGACAGCAGAAATTTCTGAGACACATAATAAGGAAAGAAGGCTTGGAAATTTTGACACGCGCGGGACATATTAAAGGCAAGAGGAACTGATGAAGGAGAAAGGCGAGCTACCTACCTGAAAAGATTATATGAACTAATGACAGAACAAAGGGTTTGAGGGATGCTAAAACGACAGAGCTGCTGTGGAGAGACATGAACGGATGGCTAGATAGACGTTGACCCTACAAGAAGGTTTATACGCCCTTTAACAGGTTTTGTTTTTAATGTTCCTGGATTTCAAGCCACACTACTTACCAGAAAATCCGACTGGGGGAACCAGTTTAGTCGTAGATGACCCGACCATGCGACAGATAGTACCTGTAGAGCAATGGTTACCACCGATTTGGGGCTCAACTTTCGTATTTCTGAAATTGTGGTGCCCTCCCTGTAATATTTAATTCCTACATATTCAAAATTTTACTGCAATTCACATGAAGGAAGCTTAAAAGGCCATTTGCTTGATCTCTAAACAAGCCTCCAAAGGACATGGCGTCCATGAAAGAGAAAAATTAAAAAAAAACAAAAAGACAAATATATATAGTTTCAAAATATATAATAGAGACCAGAAAGGCAGAAATATAAAATATTTGAATGAAAGCTTATTCTGTAATATACTTTGATCATAAAATAATAATGCAAAATGAAATTTTGAGCTCACTAGAAAAAAATTCACTGTTAATAACTCATTCTCGAATTGGCACCTTATTCCGTTGGTAAAATTTACCAGATGGGTGTACATCCTACGCATGCCCAACCAATGCGCCCCATTTTGGGAATCACTGACATTGACTCGACATGGTGTTCTTTAGAAAAAAATGCCTCTAATGAGCCATACTATGATCGGTTTAGTAAATTTTGTTATGTTTTTGTACAATAAAAACATTACTGATTATATATATATATATATATATATATATATATATATATATATATATATTAAAAAGAAGAGAGATACTGCAAACGTTTTTGGTTGTAGTGTGGATTTAAAAAAATAAAATTATGCTTCATTTGAGATAATGGAAATTATGGAAAATAAAGCATAATATTTTCTTAAAATCCACACGACAACCAAAAACTTTTGCGGTTTCTCTCTTCTTTTTAATATACACACTTTTCTCTCGTTGGAACTAATATAACTTCTTCCTTTTAATTACTACAAGGGTTGACATGACTAGCCACAAATGGAAAATTTCAAAAAGCAACATGGCTGCCAGTAGCATGATTATTGCATTGCAGCGTTACAAATAAAATGCTTATTCTTTTCAGTTTTCATTACATTTAACTGTAATCACAATATATGTTTTGTTTTTAAACAAATACTGAGTCTGTCTGTATTTTAACATTTTAATCAAAAGACGACATCATTGGTACTGACTGATAGCTTACCAAATTTTCCTTCTCACATTCCCGTTAATGTCGTCGATGATTTACACTCTCCCTCCATTTTCTCAAACCTGATAGCGTTTGGTGTTGCATTTATATATATATTTGTAAGTAGTGTTTTTGTACGCGTACAGAAGGTAAAAAAAACAACATTATTTTTACGTGAAATCTTAATTTCCCCACTTAAAAATCCGTATGAGTATTAAATGATAAAGATCATGACCTGTATATGAATGTACACGAATTTTATTAAATTTTATATTAAACTATTTTCAAGGTATATGTTATTTATATAAAACTACCTTCACGGTTTATGTACAAGCGTGTTATGAAACGTAAAGTGATATCGTGTTCATGCCTGGGTTCCATTACCAAGCCACACCATTTTTATCTATTGTTCCGGAGTTTCATCTTTGTAACAAGGGCTGCTAATGTATTTCTATTCACTACTGGCTTTTTCTCGGACAAAATGGCGCGCTTCTAAAATTAGAGCAACTTTATTCTCCTTTCCGTTTCTCGTTAACCTATTTACACGCTTGCAATATCACAGAAATGCCAATGGTAAATATCGAACGAAGAATTCTACTATTTCAAATTCACTTACAATACCTACAATAAATAGCTTTTCAATGACATTTACAATATCTATCTACGAACATCTTATACAGCGAGACGATACTTAGAGGGCGAGAGGACCCACAGGGATTTATTATCGGTCGACATAATCTAACAATATACGCTGCTGACACGGTTTTCATGGTAGACTCAGAAAAAGAACGCTTAGAGAAGTTTGTACTAGAAAGCGGGAAGAAAGGACTAACTGTGAAAAAAAAAAAAAAAAAAAAAAAAACAGGATATAGAGTCGTCAACAAAAGCGACTGCTGAAGGTGTAAGTTACATATTGGAGATGTTAAAATCAAGCCGGTAACAATTGTTCTCCGCTATAGTGTTAACAAGCGAGTCTCAGAGATCCTCACTGGGTGCCCGCACCACATACAATTGTGGTACTTTGTAACTCATTCAGAAATGTCTCAGCTATATACAACCGCTTTCTTGGATCAATTGTTAAAAATGACATTAAGCAAATGAAACCTGTAACTCTTAGCGAGGACCAATATTCTTCGAAACACGTCGACTGGCGCTACAGATTCACAAAGAACTGTACCAGATAAGAGAAACCACATCCCTTAATGATTTTCAATATCAGAAACAACTAAAGCGTATAGCATATGTAACTCGAAGAGACAATAATGACATTATCAATATGTTGATATTCCACACGACTTCAAACAAAAGGTTAGGAAGGAAGCCGCCAACAATAATGAAAAGAACGATAACAGTGAACTTGAAAAAACTATTTTTCGGAAAATATTATTTTTATAAAAAGATTTTTAAAAGTTTAACTGAAAATAGCACTGGTTGTTTGATCAATGAATACCGAATGTTTCCTTATAAGGAAACAACTAATATTGCCATTACAGTTAGTAATGAGAACAACAGATGCTACACCTTGATCCTAGCCCGATGTTCAGGGTTTGAAGAAAAACATAACTCGAGTAGAACAAGGCTGTTCGATCAATGAATGTCTAATGTTTCCTTATAAGGAAACAACTGATATTAGTATTACCATTGATTAAAAAAAAGAAAATCATGTCTATTTTCCTTGTAAGTAATCAGGACTTCCGAGGGATTCCTTTTCTTTATTATCAGTAAATTGTCATCACCTCTTGGGAATGATAAGGAATTGGTTTCTGTTGCCTACTTGATGATTTTGAATTCAGTGTCGTTCTTCTTAATGACATGTAGCCGATGGGTTAGAATGTTAATGTTCCGACTATGAGTCCCTGGTTCGAATCCCACCACGTTTGATTTATCAAAGCGTCGGTTTCTTGATAAGATCATCTGGAAAGTTGATTCCACCTTGTGACACCATTGGTCAGCATTTGAAAATAATACCACTGGTTGATCCAAATCTTGTGACTGAAATTGGGTAACTGTATGTGGATGCACGAAGTCACACGTCGTTATGACCGAGATTGTGAGCGTAACGTACTGCTCTGATTCAACTAATGATCAGGCCAGATGCTCTCTCTCTCGGTCCCTCTCTCTCTCTCTCTGTCCCTCTCTCTCTCTCTCTCTCTCTCTCTCTCTCTCACTCTCATAAACTAAGGTTTGCTCTGCTGAATGGCAGTATAAACGTGTGGGTGTTGATGTGCCTGAACATATGTCCGCAATAGGGATTAACTAGTCTCCACTAGCAGATTAGCATACTCTAGGCTGGCTGCCACGTATGATTAAAGAGCTCAATTTGCCGTGCTATTGGACGCATATCTGGGAGAAGAGACGGTGGATCCGCGCCTTTCCGAGGGCCATCAATGAGAATCTGGACCGGCCGGAATTTGAACTCGGTTCGCCGATTCGACTTACTGCACACCCATACATTTGTCTCTTTCATTTTTTTTTTTTTTTCGGCATCAGGGACTTAGCTTTTCCGACTGTCAACCGATCGCTATCAAAGACATCCTTCCTCTGTTTGCGATGTTAAGGTCACCCTTCTTGACAACTCCAACAAATGTCAGCCGGAATTTCTGGTTGCCCTGGATTCGACTGCGTTTCTCAATGAACCCACCGTGATTAATTCGGTTAGCAACTGTATACCCACAATGCCCTTGATCAAATCACTTCCTTATGTTTTCCTTTCCGGATACATTAACAGCAGAAAGACAACTTGTAGGTGGCACTTGAAAGTATAGCTCAAAGGTAAAGCTCAGGGCTCTGGCTGAAAGGATTATCGATATTACCAAAGCTCTATGAGGGAATTGATATTTACTAAGACGGTGCAATCTGTCGGTTAAGATGATGTAGCTGCAACATAAAATAAAAGGAATCTAGTTTCTAAAATAATTTTTATTTTAATTTTTGAAAGACAGGCTCAGATTCAGTCAGTGAGTCCCTCTCTCGCACCTCTTCCCTCCTTTCCTCTCTTCGCTCTCTCTCTCTCACTCGCTCTCTCTCTCTATCACTAGGGAAGGATTATACTGTGGAAATTCTCAATCCTCTCTTTCTCTCTCTCTCTCTCTCTCTCTCCCCTTATTGAAAAGTCCAGTGCTACTAAATTTTGATTTTGTCTTCCGTAACGGCTTTTTCAAATAAGCTGATTTAACTCCATTTTGTTGAACAGAAAGTCAGGCACTACTTAAATAGAATGGTCCACTCATAAAAAATATAGTGAAATTATTTTTTTGAAAACGGGAGTAAGATTGTTCTTTTGTAGATTAGCATTCTGTTCTGGAAAGTGTGAAATCGAAATGCCAAGGTTGATTGTGATAAAGAAAGATGCTTTCCAAAAGCTAAGCAACATATTCAGAAACAGAAAAATGTCGTTAGAAACAAAGAAAAGCATAATTAACTTTTACGTAATATGAGTCCTCCTCTGCAGCAGTGAATACTGGGTAATCTACTTGGTGAAGAAGAGGCTTGAAGCAATAGAAACGTGGTTCGACAGAAGGATGCTGAGAATACCGTGAACTGAACATGTGAGCAACGCCAAAGGTTTAAAGAAAATGGAAACTAATACTTGACATCAGGAAAAAAACAATTGCTACCAACACGAGTTATGATGGGTCAGGGAACACCCACAATTAAGAGGTAGTTCCACGCTCCTCAAAATCTCCAATCTCCCAAACAAAGGCCTTGCTGCAGTTTATCGTCCTACCCAGGACTAGAGTATAGTGATTTTCCAAGCGTAGCTTAGATGCGGCACAAGGCCGAGGCACCCAGCGAGGATCGAACTCACTATTCAGTGGTAACTGTTCTAGCGAGACAAGCTTGCTAACCATTACACCGCCTCGAGGTGCCCACGTTCGTAAGAGTATATCCTTGTATTTATTTATTACTAATGTTCACCCAATACAAAGCCCAATGGTCAATCAAGGTAGAGAATTACTGAGTGGAGTTATATTAGTGTAAGAAAAGGCAAGTTAACAGCAAAGATAGACAGCTAATTCTACATTTGAAGAGGCCAAGAATTAATTAGCGAATAAAATTTCAGAATTCAGGCCGAGGCGTTAGGAGTATAGAGTTGAAGCAGACATTAGAAAGGACCGGAAACGCAAACCTAAACAGGAAACAAGGAAAAAACTTCTAATCTTATTCAAAAGAAAGGGGAGGAGTGTGAACCGGACGATATGTAACCCTATTGAGAAAGGAAAAAAATAATTGCTGAATAAAATTTCAGATTTCAAGCGACGTCAGACGTACAGAGCTGGTGAAACCAGAAACCCACTCCGTCCTAAACAGGAAACAAGAGATAAACCTCTACTCTTGTTCAAAAAATCAAGGAGAATTATGAACCGGGCGATAGGGAAACTATGTACTCTTACTGGAGGAGAAATATAATTAGTGAAAAACAATTCAGAGTTTAAATTTTCAAATTCAAAAGAGTATATTTGTTAAGATGAGGCAAGCCAAGCTGGTATTTTTTCGTTAATATCTCCCTTATATGCTTTCTTTCTTTCTTTCTTTTTTTTTTTTTTTTTTTTTTGTTATTAGTTTGTTTTGTTTTTTTATCTTGGGATACTCATATTTTATTTTCTCGCCTTCTGTTTATAAAATTCTAGGGAATTAAATGCTCTGCCACCCTTATTTGGTACCCGGCCATTTATTCGAGAATCAAGAATTTCTAACTTTAGCAGCCCTTGGCTTTCAAATGTAACCCAATTCGCGACTCGTAACACAAAAAAAACTAGCAACTCTGGTGCCATGTCGTCGACAATAACAGCTTTCCACGTCATCATGTTTTGCTTATTTATTTATTTAGTGACCTTTAGTATTAAATTCGATTCTCACTGGCTGCCCGCAAATGTGTATCGCTCTCAGAATAAAATAAGTCTAGTTTTGGTGGCAATGAGTGTCACGGACAGTGCAAAAAAATTAAAAAAAAATGAGTAGATCCTGTATGGAGCTCAATCTGTTCATGTTATCACACCAAAATTCCGATGCCTGTCCATTTCCCTGGGATTAAGAGCAAAATCCTAACGATGTTTAAAATGATGAATGGCCATTTACATCCGGGACAGCCAACAATAGGCTGACACGAGGGAGGCAAACGAAGCGATATTTAAGTAAGCTTTCTCCTCCGCAAAGACCACTTAACCACGAACCTTGGGAAATGGCGTGGGGTCTGGAAAACACTGAGTTTACAAGCAATTTGCTTTTGTCAAACATCTAATTTCGACCAAGAGGGCTTAATAGACCCCATTTTTTTTTTCTTTTCCTTTCTTTTAGTAGCTAAAGAGATACAATAAGAAACACAGTACACAACAGGATTTGCGGTTGCCTTACGAGAACAATGTATTACACATCTCGAGTTACATTTTTTATGTTATTATTCACCCAGTATAAGGCCCAAGTGCCACTCAAGTTCTTACCGCCACATTACGTAGCAACACAGGTTCCCATACGATCATAGAAGCTAAGCAACGTCGAATCTGGTCAGTACATAGACGGGTGACCGTTTAGGAATACCATGCGTTATAAGCTTGTATGTGCGGGTGGTGTAATGGATAATGGCTCGAAATTGTTAATCGGAGAACCAAGTTCTAATTCCAGTACAGTTCGTTATGAATCCACCTCTTCTCCTTCCACCTATGGGTTAATTAGTAAGATTTGTATCACTAAAATCATTATTATTTCGAAAAAAGATATTCTTACAATCTAAAAATATTTTCTGGCTTTAAATAATCTGCAAAGGGTTGATAAGCCGTTAAAAATGAATCACCCAATTAATCAATATAATTGTAAAGAGGATAGGTTTTTTTTTGTAGTCTATACTGTGTTTTGTGATATATCACGCCTTGTGAGTGAAAACCGGGTAGCCGGAAACCTACGAAGTCACAAGTCATCGTGACCGAGGGTTTGAATGTGCTGGCCTAGTCCAGACTATTGATCACGGACAGGCTGTTTCGCAGCTCATCAGTTTGGCTAGACGCCCGTTTTGGCTTTAGCTAAGATCGAAACCCGGCTGAACTGACGTCTGTCGGAGATTCTATCACTAAACCGTTGGCACACAGCAGGGATGAAGGTGAATTTAAGTGTATTTATTTTCAGATAAGCACACAGTAACTGAGAGGTCTCATTCATATATATATATATATATATATATATATATATATATATATATATATATATATATATATATATATATATATATATATATAAGGGCGACCGACACCTCCGCGTGGTGTAATGATGCTTTTCTAAGCTTGTGTAAGATGTGGAACAAGGCCAAAGAGTGAGGATCGAACTCACAGCTCAGTCGTAACTGATCTAGCCAGACAAGCTTGCCAACCATTACAACGTCGAAACTCTCCCTAAGCGTGGTGTAACGGTTAGCAAGGTTAGAAAGCTACACCAATTACGACTGAGTAAGGAGTTTGATTCTCACTAGATACCCCTTACTTTCGGCGTTGTGACACATCTACTATACGCTTAGAAAACCATCGTGTGTGTATGTGTGTGCCCGCGTTCACCTGTTCGGCGAATGTAACCTGGCTACGTCAGGAAAACCCATTTTAGTTAACTATTGAAACAGAGAGTAGGCAAACATTAAGTTTTTCTTTTTCTTTTTTTCTTTTTTTTCATATCGACTTGTCTAGGAGATTTTAAATTCTCGACACTGTTCATCTCTCAAACAAGATCCTATGTTGTTAGGGATTAGTACCAGACGATCTGCCTTGAAAAGAAATATTTGGCGGGGAGTGTCGGAAAGTATTTATTTTCTAAAGAACCAAAGGCATTTTTCTAGTTGAGGAGACGGGGGCTGATTAAAATGATAGAGTGAGAGACGAGTAGTGTGTTGTTGGGATTTGGGAGAATTTCTTGGCTACAGGGCATCAGACAAATCACAATCCTTCACTGTCCAGAATATCCAAGTTGCCAATTTTCAACAGGTCAAATGTGGACTGCCGTTGGTAAACGAAGAAAAATGTTATTTACAACACTTATACAGGTAATGGATAAAGACTGTGTATGAGAAATCCTAGGGCTAAGTTGTTGCATTCACTTACGCGCAAATAACCTTGGGAAATAAGTGAATCCATCTCTTCTTTTGTTATATTTATGGGTTAATGTGTTTAATATCGGGTATAGACCTGCATATATAAATAGTTGTGCAAAATTACAGTACATACGGCCTGATGATTGCGTATAAGCATGAAAAAGACATATTGTTAGTTTCAATGTTCATTTTAATCTTAAAGAACTACAAACAAATCCTACATTTGTTTATAGGTTTTGAAGATTTGAGAGCTGCTTTCTTTTTAGACGTTTCATGAAATAAAAATTATTACCATTTTTAAACGTTTGATATTCTTTAATTAATAATAATTTTGCTCTCTCTTTTGACATACAGCTCTCCCTGGATCTATATCCTCCTGGAAATTCCATACGGATTACCATATTGTATGATTACTATATATATATATATATATATAGTTGTATATTTAGGCAGCAATCCTTCCTTTATGCATGTTTCATTAAAAACGACAGACAAGGTACTACGGTTAAGCTTTTTATTTAATTTTTCTTGTGTTCTGACAAGAGCTTTCTTTTCTGGACCCTTTGTCCAGAAATGAAAGCTCTTGTTAGAACACAAGAAAAATTAATTTTAATGAAACATGCATATATATATATATATATATATATATATATATATAATGAAATGGATTCAGTCTGACAATTATTTCATATATTTTGTGTTAATACGTTGTTTTATGGACACAGTTTATTCAAGTACATGCTCTGTTTTTCGTTATTTTTTTAATTAATAAGTATTTCAGACCGGTAAATGTAAATAATATGTTTAATTAAAAGACAGAGCATTTACTTAAATAAATTTTATCTATAATAATTGCATCGTATATATATATATATATATATATATATATATATATATATATATATATATATATATATATATATATATATATATATATATATACATATATATATATATATATTGTTTTGATGTTATTTTTATAGATAAGTAAATGCTGTGTTTATAATATACATTATTAACAACATTTACTGGCGTGAATGTCCGATATATATATATATATATATATATATATATATATATATATATATACTAGCAGCATGGCCCGGCGTTGCCCGTGCTTGATTCAAAAATCGTACGACTCATACAGCAATCGCTATCACTTGACTTAAACTTTTTTTGCCCTTCCTTGCCTTTAAAGGCGTGCCCTTTGCCGTGCTGATGTTGCTACATGCCTTACTTCTTGCCTATCTCACACTGCGAACTTTTTCTAAGCTCTATACTAAACATATTAAAACTATTACGTAAAAAGAACTAAACAAAATGATCACAAAATGATCAGCTTTAAAAAAGAACTCGTAACTGGAAAAACCGAATGAAAAAAGAATGTTAACAACAAATACTTTTTCACACCCAACCAGTTCTGCGGAATCAGAATCAACGTTGAGTTTAAGCAAGCGAATGAGCCAATTGGAGTAAAGTGCCATACAGATTTAAATTTTTTCCACTTGTGACGAATGCAGCTATCGATTTTTTTTTAATTTTTTGCATGCTAGTTAACATTCGTGTCAGTCAGCTGTTGGCTCTCACGCTGGCCAATAGAATCTTCCTGCCTATTCGTGGCAGCCAGCTATAGGCTCCCACTCTGGCCAGTAGAAAATGGCCGCAAACTACGTGAAAACTGCCATAGAAGCATGAAAAATCGATTATTTCCACTATCGATGGGAGTTGGGAAATGCAAAGTGGGTGTTGGCCTTCCGCTAACTTGGAGCATGTGCATGTAAATTTTGGTGCAAATCCGTCGAAAATTGCGGCCGTGCATTCGTTACACACACACACACACACACACACACATCCTGCCTTATATATATATATATATATATATATATATATATATATATATATATATATATATATATGATTTTCTAAGCGTAGTTTAGATGTGACTCAAAGCCGAAAGTGTGTGTCCCCAATGAGGATCATATTCACTACTCAATCATAACTGAACTTGCTAGGCTTAGAAAATCACTGAATCATTCGTTGAGGTGTGATGGTTAACAAGCTGGTTTCGCAGATGATTAAGCCTGAGTAGTAACTTCAGTTCTCAGTGGGTGCTCGATTTTGGCGGCCTTGTGCCAAATTAAACTTTTGTTTCGTAAAAGGCAGTGACCAAAACCTGAAGAGAGAAGAAGAGCCTCAAGGGAAAATGAAGTTAAAAAATAGAGAGAGAGACAAAGTGAAAGAAAGAAAGAAAGAAAGAAACAAAGAAACAAAGAAAGAAGGAAGGAGGGAGAAAAAGAAAGAAAGAAAGAAACGGAAGATGAATGAACAAAAGGAGGATTATGTTGAATAAAGAAAGAAGATTTGTGGGGTGAGGAAAGGAATTGTGTGACGGGTGCGTTTGGGTTGGGGTACCTGGTAATAATGAGAAGTAGAAAGCAAAGCAGATGAAGGTTAAAGAAAAGTAACCAAATGGGTGCGTGAATGATAAAATAAACAAATACGAAGGACCCCCAAAAATCGCTGATTGGCAGAAATGGTAAATAAACAAGTCAAATAACATGGCCGTGTCCAGTATCACTGACCAACCTGTTGATGGGGTAATTGCCGCCAGCCGAACTTGGGGGTGAAGGGCGAGGGAGGAGTATTGGTTGGGGCTATTCTCTAGAAAAATAACTACGAAGAAAGGGTCCCTTTTTTTTATTTCTTTTAGATTAGGGACATTTTTGTTTTTACCTTTTATTATTTTTCTTTTCTTTTCTTTCTTTTTTTATTTGTCTCCTGAACTTTTCCAATTTTTCATTTATTTTATTTCATTTATTTTTTTAGTTTTTATTTACTATTTTTCTCCCTTCGACCAGATTCCACTCTTGATCAGCATCCAAATTATTTGCTTGCTCTTGCCTTTAAAGTCATCTTTAGAAAATTTTGCTTTATCCAAACCGATCTACCCAAGTCAATGAATAAATATATGAATAATAATAATAATAATAATAATAATAATAATAATTATTATTATTATTATTATTATTATTATTATTATTATTATTAATAATAATAATAATAATAATAATAATAATAATTGTACTCACAAGTACAGCTCACACTACGCAGAGCTTTATCTATATAAAATGTGTACGAACTTTGTTTTTGCATTTTTTTTATTTTTTTGTTTTTTTACAAAAATGATCAGTGGAAAATGTCATGAAGACATTTTGACCTTAGGTCTCTGGATGGAACCCGGATGTAAATGTTTATACAACAAAAATCAAAGGAAATAATAATAATAATAATAATAATAATAATAATAATAATACCCCCCGCCCTGCCGAATGATATCACAAATGGTGATGGAGAGACTATACAGTGGAATTTCCCAATCCTCACGAACAGGAGAATTGATGCAAGTTAGGTTCGCCTATCATCCGATTCACACAGATCCCCGGTCTTTTGAACAGGAGTAGAGGTTTCCTGTTTAAGATTGAGTTTCCGGTTCCTTTTAAAGGCTTTTCATTCTCTTTCCTTCTCTCTAGCCTCTTGAGTCTTAGTGGCATTATCTCTTTTACTTGGAGTGAATTAAAAAAAAAATATATTCTACATGATTCCAATGTTTTAAAAAAATAATTTCAAAAACTGTCATATTTTAAGGACCTGCAAATCAGGTAACAAA
>OZ010593.1:5109012-5141512 GCA_963932145.1 Acanthosepion lycidas | reverse complement strand
AAGAGTGTTAGTAATAAGCAGTTTGAAGTGTATGTCCGAACGGTCAGGTTACACAGTGTCTCGGCTGCCCTACGACTCTCTATTTAATAGTCCACCACGAGGAATGTATGCGGTACAAGGCCGAGTTTAACGTGGGTTTCTCCTAGCCCGTAGGCTCGGCCAAAAATATCCCGTTTGAACCCGCATAAGCGGGTTCGGGATCTGTCTACCTTTCCGGAAGAAACTTTGCCCTTCGGCAAAGCCTCGTCAGGGTTCCTCTCTGCCAAAGCAGAGAGTTCGACAGAAGTCACACACAATCAGTGACTGCCCTACGACTCTATATTTAACAGTCCCCCCACGAGGAATGTATGTGGTACAAGACCGAGTTTAACGTGGGTTTCTCCTAGCCCGTAGGCTCGGCCAAAAATATCCCCTTTGACCCCGCATAAGCGGGTTGGGGATCTGTCTACCTCCCCGGACGAAACTTTGCCCCTTCGGCAAAGCTTCGTCCGGGTTCCTCTCTGCCAAAGCAGAGAGTTCGACAGAAGTCGCACACAATCAGAGACTGCTCAACGACTCTAACTTAGGAAGTCTCGCAGTTAGTATTTATGAGAGGAGGAAGAGTTCATTCTACTGTAGGAGGGTTTACCACAACAATATCCTTTGATGGCAACTGGTCTACCACAGAAAGAAATGGCAACCTACTGCGGGAAAAATCTGCCTCGTCAATCATGTATCGAAAGATACATGATCCCCTAAGCGTGTATCACGCATTACATAACTGACTGATGCTTAGAATCAGAAAGTGTCAATTCAAATTGTGGTTCTTTCAGGTCTAAAATCCTCATGTCTCTCCACTGATTCCGTATCTTTTATGATCTGATAATTACCATGATCTCTTGAAAAAGTTAATGGAACAGTTTCCCGTTGCTTTCTCCCCTGTGTTACGTATATAGTTCACCTCTATGATAGTAGGATGTGGGGGACCATTACTCTTTCCCGTTGCTTCAAATCTCACCTTCATCTTTGAAAAGATTGCCCAGCATTTACTGCCATTCGGCACACATGAGAAGACAAGCCAAGCTTACCCTCCCATTTAACCAAGGGCTTAGAGGGATAAGATAGATAAGGCTGTTTCCTCGAAAGAAGAAAAAGCCTGGTTGCCATTCAAAGCACGAGAGATCAGTTTACCCTCCCATTTAACTAAATTATAACAGAGGATCAAAAAATGGATCCATGTCTTTAGCAAAGACATGGGAGTTTGAACTCGGATCGCCGATTCCACTATACGCGCTGTTAACCGTTAAGTCATACGTGTGAAAAAAAAAAAACAGAAAAGATAACAGGATATTTTTGTCTGCGTATGCGTATGAAGATATGTGCTTATGTATGTGCGTGTGTACGACAGAGGGAGAAAAAGAAGAGGATATGTTTATATGTGAATATGTACGTAACTTCTAGATAGATAGATACACACACACGCCCGCACACATATATACGGATAGATAGATAGATAGATAGATAGATAGATAGATAGATAGATATACACACGCGCGTGCGCACACACACACACACACATATATATATATATATATATATATATATATAGATAGATAGATAGATAGATAGATAGATAGATAGATAGATAGATAGACACACACACACACGCACACATATATATACGGATGGATACATACATACATACATACATACATAGATATATAGATAGAGAGTGAGAAAGAGAGAGATGACATGTTTATTTAAAAGTAAATAAAATGTGTATGTTTATGTACGTCAGAGGGAGAAGAAGAGGATATGTTTATATGTGAATATGTACGTAACTGCTAGATAGATATGCACACACACACACATATACAGATAGATAGATAGATAGATAGATAGATAGATAGAAGCATATATATATATATATATATATATATATATATATATATATATATATATATATATGAAGAAATATAGTTTTAAGGTGTGCTATATTTATGGGATAAAGTGCTCATTATCAGAGATAGAGCATGTGTAAAAAAGTGAACATAGAAGTCCACAGTTAGAGGCGACAGTCTGTTTCTGGGAATTTAATTATATATATATATATATATATATATATATATATATATATATATAGAGAGAGAGAGAGAGAGAGAGAGAGAGGAGAGATGGTATGTTTATTTAAAGGTAAATAAAATGTGTATGTTTATGTAATTATACATGTGTGTGTAGGAGTGTCTGAGAAAGAGAGAGCAGGAGATGGAGGAAAGAAAAAGACATTCAGTAGATGAGTTTTTTATTGCTTTTTCCGTTTAGAAAATTGTCTTTTGCTTTCGCCGCTTCAATTCAGACGCTTCTCCCAATTTTCTTGAAGGACGACCCGCACTGATGTTATCTTTCGTCATCAACTTGACCTTCTCGACTCTCTACGCCCTCCTCCCCGATCCTGCCTACCCGACCCACAGCAGACCTTCATTTTTCATTTCGGCTGACACTGATCCGTTATTCTTAGGAATGCATCTAGTCTTTGAGGAGTTGTTTGAATTCTGCAATTAAGCGTTTTTCCTACTTACATTTTTTTTTTCCTTTTTGACAATCTTTTCTTTTTTTTTTCTAATGTTCACCCAATACAAGGCCCAAGCGCCACTCTAGTTAGAGGTTTACTGCGTGGAGTTGTATCAGTGTAAGATAGGGCAAGAAGTGAAGCTCTTGAGGACTATGCAGGAAAACGACAGATAATTTTAGGCTTGGAGATGTCAAGATTTAATTAGTGAATAAAAGCATAGTTAGAAGTATAGAATCGAAGTAGACATTAGAAGAAACCGGAAACCCAATCCTAAACAGGAGACAAGGGATAAACCTCTAGTCCTGCTCAGAAGACAGAGGAGGTGTATGAACCAGGCGATAGGCGTATCTATCTACTCCTATTGGGGGCGGAGAAAAAAAGAAAATAGTGAAGAAAATTTCAGAGTTCATGCAGGGTGGGGTTAGAAATATAGATTTGAAATAGACTTTAGAAGGAACCGGAAACCCAATCTTAAACAGGAAACAAGGGATAAACCTCTACTCCTGTTCAAAAGACCGAGGAGGAGATTTCGTCATTTTTTTTTATCCTTGTTTGTTATAATATTGCTAGGTCGAACTATTCTTCGACTGTTAACAAAAATATACCATCTTGAAATCAGGAGCGCGAATAAAGAAACTTCAAAAAACTGAACTTGAATCCCACATCTAAGAATCTTGTCTTACATGGACGATGCATTAACTGATTCTGTCCCAAAAGTCCCACAGTTAAGCAAGACTGGAATCTATACGTAGGTACGCCAATAAATCCAAGCATAATAAGGATAAATACTTTATAGGCTCTACTTAAATTAAATGGTCCGCTGGATAAAATGCGTATTCAGTTTAACAAAATGCAACCGGCGCCGGTTCATCGACAGGGTCCAATTCTGCCTCATTAAAATTCTCGACAACAGGAAGCATGTGCTATTGATCCGTGTCATACGTTTCCAGTTCTCCAGAGCCTAATTAGCAATCCCAGAAGACCAGGTGAGGAGGTGTGTCTAGCGTCGCTGTGTTAACAGAGACACCCTATTAGGTCTTCCACATCCAATCAAAGCTAAAAGGCACTGAAGTGGGCTGCTAGTGTCTCCTGTATTGAATGCAAGTGATATTTGAGCTGGTGTCTCTTGTCTGTTGCTACAGACAATTCTATCCAGAAATCTCTGGCCATGCTCCTTTCGAGTACATGGTCAGTTACAGTCTACAGTGGACTGCAATGCTTTCCAACAAGCGCCCCCAGTACACACGTGATACCCTAAACCAAAGGATGTCAAATGTCACCTCAATTTTAGAAATGGCATGACAGCCACTATCATATACCGTTTGAACTCCGATAATTCACGTCGTCTTGCTATGAACAACAATGCCAGTGTTTGCAATGACTCACTAGATGTCAGATTATAGCTAATATAAATTAGGCATTTCGGGAATCTCGGGGTGGTGTAATGGTTAACAAGCTAGGACAATTACGACTAAATACTGAGTTCGATCCTCACTGGGTGCCCCATACTTTCGGCCTTGTGCCTTATCTAAGATACGTTTGGAAAATCACTTTGGGCACCTCGAGGCGGTGTAATGGTTAGCAAGCTTGTCTCGCTAGAATAATTACGACTGAGTAGTGAGTTCGGTCCTCACTGGGTGCCCCATACTTTCGGCCTTGTGTCACATCTTAGATACGCTTGGAAAACCACTATATTTGGAAATCTCGATGTGATGTAATGGTTAGCAAGCTTGTCTCGCTAGAACAATTACGACTGACTAGTGAGTTCAATTCTCACTGGGTGCCCCCTACAATTGCCACATCTAAGCTACGCTTGAAAAATCACTATAAAATAGGCATTTCCATGATGCTAAGATATCGTGGCGCCATCTACCGTTATCTTTCAATACTGCAACCTATGGCTTTTGGCACGTCGGTGTACATGTATTTCCAAGTTCATCCCTTTGGCTTTGTGCCGAGTTAAGCTAAGGATAATAACTATAAAGGCTAAGATTAGCAGATCCTCTATATTTGGAAAAATGACGCAACATAATCATCCTATCTGCTGAAGGTACTTTGTGACAGGTTAGGTTAAGCTCATGAAATATATTTCTCTTCGTCAAGCGATTAACGTTTTATTTCCTTTCGAGGTGAAACTAGTTCTCGTCGCATTTTCTCACGCTTTCCCCCGACCTCAAGCAACTGGACACGACAGCAACTGCTGCTGATTCAAAATGTAGGCCAGTTCAAAGTCCGAGTTTTGTTTTCTCTGCAACAATTGACGTGCTGCAGAAGAAAAAAAAAAGTTTGCCCGAACTACAAAATAAGATAGGACAACTGTACATAGACGACAATAACATAGCTGACATTTTTGATAAGATGAGTCCATCGCCATGTTAGACACGTAGCCTCATAAACTCGAGGATTAGTTTTGAAATTTAACAAGCAGTGTTTACAAAATGACGCGTTTCAACTTTTAAAACACAACAGAAAAATAAAATAATCTGTTTTATAAATGGAAATAAAGTTTTATTAATACGTTATTTATTTGACGCAGCCAAAATAAACCGTAAAGCTTAAGAACATGTTGCGTCAATCGCTGTTTTTTTTTTCGTCATCTCGAACGCCAAAAATTCTGAATGCCACAAATTATATTAAAGCTGATTTAAAAGAGTGGCATGCACGTGAAACATGACTGACCAATGAAAACCAAACAACACAAAATAAAAAGACCAGAATCTTTTTTCTTTCTTTTCCTCCATGTCTCATTCTCTGATGAAGCTATAATAAAAGTGAAACATGTTATCTTCCTAAACATCTCTTAATTGTTCTTTATCGTTTCATTTTGTTAGATTCTGATTCATATTTGAAACACACACATTGTTTTTACTACATAGCACGTCACACTTTCTTTCTAACTTAAAAACTAACCCATCCCAAGATGCCAAAACGTAAGTGTAAATTTCGTGTTGAATGTTCCAACGACTGAAAATATATCAGACAAGACAAAAGCTGTTTTAAAGCAAACAGTGGTGAATGTAATAGCAATTTCAGTACTGAACATGGCGGAAAGTGTGATATATTAGAGAGAGATTTTAAGAGTGTTCCGTATTTCTAATTTTTTTTTTTTTTTCAAGCGTTTCACCCCAAGAAAGGCGGGAAGCCACTAGCACGCAAGAAGTTACAGAGAGTTGGAGCGAGAGCAAATAGGAGTGATAGAGGAAAGGATGAAGAGAAGGATAGGGGATAGATCAAGGTATCTGGAGATGTCGATTGACATTACATTTGAATATTTGGAGATTATAGCTATCAGGGAAACAGGAAAAGGGGAGGGAGTTCCACAGGTGAGATGTGCGAGACATGAAGCTATTGGAGTAGAAGAGACGGCTACATTTAACAGTTTCGACAGTGAAAGGGTGAGAGCGAGATGCCAGCCTAGTTGATAAATTGTCGTCTAAATTACGCAAAAAGGAAAAATAATACTGGCATCTCATTCTAACTGATAGATATTACCAAAATTATACAATTGAAATGTTAAAGAGTAAATTTATTCAATAAAATCGCTATTGGCTTCAAACCTTAGAACATGTAGCGTCAGTCGCTCTTGTTTTTGTGTGTATGTGGGGTGAGGGCATCGTGCCTACGATGAAATTCCGTAGTCGGCTGTGACAGAGACGTGAACGCAGACCTTCTGGTGGGAATTACTAACAACCTTATTAATATCTCTTATTTATCACATATATGACCGAAATAATTACGTATATTTGTTTATAAATGTAAGTGTTCGAGTGCAGAGCATATTTGGTATTTCTAATATTGATTTTCTTGGCGTAACACAATCTTCTTACCCCTATTTTCTCATAAATGGCATTGTGCTGAACTATGTTAAATTTATTAAATATTGTTTTTACTGACAAGTGTTTTTTTTACCAGATACCATCAAAACCTAATCGGTCATGGATCTCTACAGCTTCTATTTTCTTAATATCTGGGAAATGCTATCACCCCTTAGGAAATACCGTAGAATTTGAATCGAGGATTGTCCTCCTAGACTGGGTGACTTATCCCCATTTTTGAATTCAATGTTTCTTTTAGATTTGTTACCTTAAAAACGACTTTTGAATTTAGAATTATCCTTCTCAAAAATTGGTTATCTTAACCACGGTTTGGAATTCAGATTTTACTTCTCCAAGAGCGGTTGCCTCAACCACTGTTTTGAATTCAAATTCCTCCTTATCCTACACTGGTCACCTTACCAAAACTATAAAGCCCCGGCTACCTTAGCTGGTACGTGGTAAGATAAATGTATGTCTCCCAAGAGTATTAGCGCAAAATCAACATAACACTCTTGTCTGGGGTTTGAACGCAGTCTACCAATTTCATTTTTGGCACCACTAACCTTTTCATCACCCACTATCCTTCTTTAGCGTTTTTTTTTTTTTTTTTTTTTTTTTTGCTTTTTCAAATGCCGTACCTTGGTATTATAAACTGACTATTTCAAGGAGTCCACTAATGGAATGAAACCCAAACTTGTGTTTTACAAGCTTCTATTTTTTTATTATTATTATTATTATTATTATTATTATTATTATTAAAGAACAAATTCAAAGTTAGGTTCCTGTTTGAATGTCTACCGACCTGAAATCTCGAGCAATTTTACAGGTTAAAGAAAAACAACCCCCTTTTTTTTTTAATGAAAATAAAAGAAAAAGTACGTGAAAGCTTCATCATCCACGCGGGGGAAAAAAAAACAACTGACGGCCCATAAACCCCTTTGCGTTTTCGTCAGCAATTTTCTAAGATGATTAATTACGTCGTGAACTGTAAATCATTTTCCGGGTAGGTCATCAATCCCCATTTTTTTCAACGTTCTGTGTGCATTGAATTAGCACAAAGTAATTGGAATCACCTTCATTTCACACACATACACACACAAACACACACACACGCTCTCACACACGTATATATAGTATAGTTTCTACTCTCGTCACTCTCGCTTGGGTAACTCTCTTCCGCCATCTTGTTTCCCAGCCAACTTTAACCTTCAAAAATTTAAATGCAATGTTAATCGTTATATACTGTCTTTTGAATTCCTGTTTTTCTATTGTTCTCGCACCATGATAGTAGTGCTTTTTTTCTCATATTCTGTAACACTCACTAACCGTTTGCGTCTTAGTAGCTTTATTTTCTTGTTAGGTGTGAAATGATTAACACACACACACACACACACACACACACACACACACATATATATATATATATATATATATATATATATATATGTCTGATTGAATAAATTACAGACATTATGTCTGCTAATTTTTAACAATATCCGTTTGTACTCACAAATAACTTTTCGCGTATTGATATTAAAGGGTGAGAGAAATGTGCTATAGCTGTTTAAATTTCTTTTGTTTTCATTTCCCAAGTACTTTCGATCTTCTTCCAAGATCATCTTCAGGGGTGCAAGTAGTACAAAACTCTATGTTGTTCAGGAATACAAGTATTTATACAAAGTTATGCGTTGTTATCGATTACTGTATTTGGGAAATGAAAATAAAAAGAAATTTAAACAGCACATTTCTCTCATCCTTTAACATCAATACACGGAAGGTTATTCGTGAGTATGAACGGATTTTGTTATTCAATCAGACATGCCTAAATGGGAATTTACTGCGTAAATACACACACGCACAAACACATCCACACACGCGGGCGCATATATATATATATATATATATATATATATATATATAGATAGATAGATAGATAGATAGATAGGTGCGCACGCGCGTGTGGTATGCGCATATATATATATATATATATATATATATATATATATATATATATTATACATATTCATATATACAAAGTCCGACAATTATTTTAAGACATTTTTCTGTTTATACATTCTTTTATAGATACAAATATTTAAGTAAATGCTCTGTTTATAATAAACAGTATTAAACAACGGCCTGAATGTCCGAGGATTTTTTCATAGAAAAGGAATCGAACCTGCATCCTATACGGAACCGTCATATAGCCTAACGTGCCTTAAACGATTGGGTCACAGGGGAGCGTTCGGTTAGTAAGGTCGATTTTACTGTTTTTAAACACAATTCTCCATGATTTTCTCTCATTCCTTCATATTTGCTCAATCCGTATCCAAATGTAAACAAATGACGTCATACATTATGAAATCGACAAAGTCCGACAATTATTAAAGACATTTTTATGTTTATATGTTCTTTTTGTAGATACAAAGATGTATAAAAAGAACGGATAAACATAAAAATGTCTCAAATAATTGTCGGACTTTGTCCATTTCATAATATATATATATATATATATATATATATATATATATATATATATATATATATATATATAAATTCATGAATCATTCATACAAAAAAACAAATATAGAGGTTAATGATTTAAATGGTGAGAATACATCTTCGCAAACAATATCAATAAGATACATCAACCCCGAACCTGTATATGAATGATATGATCCCTGTTTATAAATTCCAGTTGCATAAGGTCTTTTTAATTTTACAAGCTTTCGTCTGTTCCTATAGACATCATCAGGTATGGAAGTAGATTTTGTTCTTGTTTTTACTTCTCGGTAATAAGAAGACAACGAAAATAGAGATGTAATCGGAAAAATGCTATGAGAAATGTGTTATTGTTTTGGAACATGCGGTCGCAACGCTGAGTTTGAATTTGAAATTTTAAGGTTGTGCGTTTTAACGCTTAAATCTATATTTCTATCATATATATATATATATATATATATATATATATATATATATATATATATATATGGTTCATGCATACTTATAATATATAGATTTAATAGACAAGTCAAGGAAATTCGAAGAATTAAAAAAAAATGATAAAGACTGATGCTTTTTATTTTATACTAGTAGGACTAATATAAAATAATATATATATATACACGACAGGCTGTTTCATGCATGAAACAGCCGGTCGCCTCTAAACATATATATATAAACATAAAAGTGAACTGGCGGCCTGACGATTGCGTCTAGCATGAAACAGACTGTCGCCTCTAAGTGTTGACTTCTTTTATATTTACACACGCTCTATCTCTGATATTGAGCACTTTATCCCATAAATATAGCACATCTTTAAAATATATTTCTTCATATTCTTCTTCTGATAAACAATAGAGCACTTTCGCTACATTTATAACAAATTATGAACATTCAAAAATTAACCTCGACTATTCCCCATATATATATATATATATATATATATATATATATATATATATATATATACTCTTTAATTCTATATTACTTCAAAAAAGTTATTTTAAGTGGATATCTGTAGTTGAGTAGACACACCATTTTTAAAGAGTTTATTTCGTCTACTGGCTCGAGAAACCTTAATAAAGAAAACGTGCCCACTGGCAGTATTGGAACTTAGCTTCCTCGTTGGAGGAGAATTCACTAGCTTATCCGGTGTGCTTTGACCGCTCTGGTTACGTAGAGCTTCAAAGTCAAACAAGGTTCTGTTTGCTTTTCATGTACATTCACCCTTTCAGATTTTCTCAAAAGCCATATCTGCTGAGTTCCATAATTAAAACGTAAACAAAGCAATTTCAAATGGATTTAATGGATTTTCTTCTTTTAATGCAACATATTTATATCAATTCAAACTTTTTTTTAAATAGTGTTTATTTTATCTACCGACCTGTGAACTCGAGAATACTTGATAAGTGGAATGGGAAGATCGAATTCTGTCGGAGGGCACATTTACATACATATAAGTATTATCGTGATTTTCTACGTGTGTGTGTGTGTGTGTGTGTGTGTGTGTGTGTGTGTGTGTGTGTGTGTGTGTGTCACCGCGTGTGTTTATGTATGCGTGTGTGTTCAAGTGTGCGCGTTTGAATGCGGGTATGACCGAATGTGTGTGCGTGTGTGAGTATATGTATGTAGGCATGTGTGTATGCGTGTATTCGCATGCCTGTGTGTATGCGTGCGCGCATGTGCGTATGTTGCGCGCGTCTGTATATGAGTGTGTGTGCACGTGTGTGTATTCGCGTGTCTGTATACGCAGGTCTACGCGTGTATGTGTGTGTGTGTCTGCGAATGTGTACGTGTATGCGTGTGTATGCGTATGTGTGTGTGTCTGCGTGTGTGGACGTGTGTACGCGTATGTGTGTATGTGTCTGTGTTTGTGTGTGTATATGTGTGTGTGTGTACGTCTGTGCGTGTCTAAATGTTTGCGTATGAACGTGTGTGTGTGTGTGTGTGTGTGTAACAGAGAATACAGGATGTTCTTTGTGAAATAAAATATGAAGAACACGTTGTTTGACTCCTCACTACCTTGTTAGCGACATTTATTTTATTTTGACGGAGGGAGGCACTAACCTTTGCAGAATAGATTCTTCTTCTGCTATTTCTCTGCGCATGTCACTGATTCTCTCTGCAAGTCTGCCTGCGTCGCTGGCACAGATCTGCGCAGTTACTTGTAGCTTTCTGCTTCGCGACAAGTACTACTTAATAGGAACACGATTGTCTGTTGTACATACTGGCTGAACCGGGCGTCGGCGATGACACAATACTTAGTCAGTTCGCCTTACACACCAGTTCGTAAGTGTTCGATTTCATTCTTCTTTAGCGTGACCTTGTGCCAACTTGGGCTAAAGGAGTGTTTACCTTCCTGGAGAAAGGGGAAAACATTTTTCTTTCGTAGGACTTCACGATCTAGGCCAGTTGATATTAATTTCCCTGTTTAAAAAAAGAAAAAAACAGGGCTATAAACTGAAACATATGCACACACTAAAAATAACGTTTAGAGAAACAAATTAAAATATGTCGGATTAATAAATGAAAAATCCATTCCTTAAAAAGAAATATATTTCTTACTTCAAACTTTATTATAGTGGATACTCATATTTGAAAGAGACACCCCATTTTTATTGATTAAACAGATTATAATAAATCTGTCGGCCTGCGCATTTAAGAAAGCGTAATAAGGTCCCTGCTCCTCCCTCTAAAAGGAAAAACCTTCGTTTGATCAGGTGTGCTTCACCACTCGGCCACGAAGAACGTCACACCAGGCGAGGCTGTATCTTTTCATACATATCGCAATATTTACGGTTTTTTTAGATAGGCTTGGGATTCGTTAATAACTTGAAACTTCGGATAGACGCGTCATCTCTCCTAGAATTCTGAACGCCACGAATTATATTAAAGTTGATTTAACAGACTTGTATGTACGTAAAACATGAGTGACCAATGAAAATCAAACAACACGAAAATAAAAAGACCAGAATCTATTTTCTTATTTTTCTACGTGTCTCATTCTCTGATGAAGCTATAATAAAAGCGAAACATGTTAAATTGAAAAACGTTTCTTATCTTATCATTCTGTCGGACTCTGATTCATATTTGATCCCAACACACACACACGCACACACTCACACACACACACATATATATATATATATATATATATATATATATAGTGCGATGCATGAATTGTCATCTAAATTACGCGAAAAATAAAATAATACTGTCATCTCATTTTAACATAGATATTTACCAAAACTGCACACTTGAAATACTAAAGAGTAAATTTATTCAATAAAATCGCCATTGGTTCCAACCACGGCATCCAGACGACTTTGGAATCTCCTGCAACTCTTGTGGACGTTCTCCTTGTTTAAGTTGGTGAATGCTGCCATAATCCTTGCCTTCAGTTCATCTTTGGTGCTACAAGGAGTTTTGTTTGTCTCTCGCTCAACTACAACCCACGCATAATAATCAAGGGGGTTGCAGTCTGGGGAGTTAGGTGGCCAAATGTAAGGAGTGATGCGATCGCAGTAATTGTTTGACAGGCATGACTGAGTTTTCCTGCTTGTTTGGCATGGTGCAAAGTCCTGTGGCCAGACATAGGGTCTTCCAGCAGTGAAACTCCTGACCAAGGACAGCACTACTTCCTCAACGTACTTGATGTAGGTATCCGTGTTGAATCTAATGTCCTCACCAGCAAATTCGCGAGTTCTTTTCTTATCAGAACAATCAGAATGATTTTTCCGAGCTGCTGTACCTTCGTAATCATCATTAGACTCATCCTATGCACTCACCTTAGATTGACACCCAAAAAGACTGTAATGTTCGTATTGAAGCTTCCGGCGCGAATGCCAAGCAGTAGCGCATTCTCCTTCCAAATTTCTGGCGGAGTGTATTGCGTCATGATGCTCTTTTTATCACAGACGGTGCCCAACTGACCCAACTATACTGTGCTCTAAAAAAAAAACACGCATGCCCGAAATTAAAAATATAACATGGCGACAATTTACCCATCGCTCCCTCTGTATATATTCACCCCATGATATCTGTCTATTTTTCTAAAATGAGATATTGTAACTGTTTACAGTGTTTACATTGTTCGAACTGTTGTCCTCATCTTTATTGCCCCCAAGGACACATGGCCCAGTGAATAAAAGCGTTGGTTGAGTGATCCCAAAGTTGTGAGTTCAATATCAGACCACTGTAGAGTGAACAACATGGGGACTTGAATTACTCAGGGAAATTAACTGAAACTGAGATATCAAAAAAGGCATGGCACGTGGAATTAGAACAATCAATCCCTGTGGACTAAATAAAAGGGTTCGGTTCGAAATTCAAACTAATATCACCTAAAAAAGGCCGGAGAGTACAAAGGTCGAAACGTCCGGAATATGGCGAAGAAGGCTAACAACGTCCGAAGGGACGGGATTATGGCAATAAAAATAGGAACAAGAGTCTGAACAATGTAAATAGTGTAAATATTCAAGCAACGGTTTTTTATTGATATATATTCTACGAGCAGCCCTACCCAGCTGGTCGATCAGAAAAAGCGTTCAATTAGAATGGAGCAAAAACATCATCATGTTTAGATGTAACAGGGTCTATTTTCTTCGATTAATTTGAAGCACTTCCATTAAAAAAACATTTTGAATTAATGCAGTTACTGATATAACAGAAGTAGTCTGTATTTATTCAATCGAAATTAGCCGAGGACATGAGGGGGTAAAACAGGCAACAGAATGACACACTTCAGATAAAAATTATTTTGGGGTTTTTGAAATTCAATTTGTCAGTGTGTTACCAGGGATGTAAAAGAAGATATATTTGTAAAGCAATTGTTAAGTTTGATGAAAATTGGTTGAAAGATCAACGAAAAATAAGAAAGAAACCAGTAAAAATCGCCATTTTTCGCTATTTACGCGGGTTTTCACTATATGAGTGGTCTCAATTATCACGTTAAATGACTGTTAAACAATCAACTTATACAGGTTCGGGGTTGGTGTATCTTATTTATATTGTTTGCGATGATGTATTCTCGCCATTTAAATCATTAACCTCTATATTTGTTTTTTTGTATGAATGATTCATGAATATATATATATATATATATATATATATATATATATATATATATATATATATGTATATATAAGGTGTGCTATTTTTATGGGATAAAGTGCTCAGTATGAGAGATAGAGCGTGTGTAAATATAAAAGTGAACATAGAAGTCAACACTGTTTTATGCTTGTTGCAATCATCAGGCCTGATGATTGCGTCTAGCATGAAACAGACTCTCGCCTCTAAGTGTTGACTTGTATGTTTACTTTTATATATATATATATATATATATATATATATATATATATATATATATATATATATATATATATATATATATATATACTGAGTTTTTTGAGAATTCTTGAATTTTTCCGTTTGGTGGAGGTAAAGGAATGTAGAAATTGATACCAACAACTCCACCCTCTTGAAAATGGCTAAAGAAGTGTCCAAAAGCGCTTGGGACAATAGACACTACAGAAATTTCGACACTCCCTTCATCCCACTAAACGGAAAATTTAAGAATAATATAAAAATGAATCAAATTTTCCTTTCTTTTTGACGGAATGTTTGAAAGGTAGGTTGCTTGCTACTCAAATTTACATTATATAACGTGTGTAACAGCAAAATTGTCCAAATCTTGTAACAGTATAATTTTCCATCCCACAGAATCGCTAATATCCAAAAAAAAAAAAAAGAAACTAATTGAGTTTCTTTTTTTTCAGGTTTTTAGATAAGACGTTTAGCCATCTTGACAGCATTTGTCGTAAGAATCGCTGAAAAACCGTTGAGTTATTCAGCTAGAAAAAGAACAGGTTAAAATTGATTTTTTTCAGTCCCACTGTCTTCCCAGATGAGCAATGGTGAGAGGAAAACGATCATTCAGGCCTTCAATAATGGTACCAACATTCATATTCTGGCTTCCATCTTCAAAGTCTATTCAAGAACTATGAAGAGAACGGTGCATAAGTTTTAAAAAAAGGGAACAGTAGAGAAGAAAACTGGATCAGGAGGTCACAACAGCAAAACAGATCGTTATTTCAACTTAGAGCTAAATAGATCAATTAGAAAAGATCCAACTCAATCATAAGACGTTTGGCACTTGAGAGAGGAGTTTCAGCTATGACAGTCCAAGGAGCAGTGCAAAAAGACTTGAAAATGAAATCGTACGTGAAACCTGTGAGGTAACATCTTACTCCAGGACAGAAAGTTAGAAGGTTAGAGAGTGCGAAGATCATCTTGAATAAGTTGGAAAATGATTCTGAAATAATATATATATATATATATATATATATATATATATATATATATATATATTCTTCATTTTAATACTTCATGAGCTTCCGATACTTAACTATGATTAATTAATGCTGAACATGTCATTTTCGTTTATGATCGATTTCATCATGATACTTATGTTAAGCATGGAGAGTAATTATACATTTTTATCTGTTCAAAGTAGAGTCCAGTAGTTTTATAAGAAGCTCGTAGAATTCCAGTAAGATATCTTTAATCATTTCTAAAATACAGTAGTTCAAAGCTTAATCTAACAGCTTTTACACGATTTGGACAATTTGGCGGTTACATCTGGTATATATATATATATATATATATATATATATATATATATATATATATATGTCGGTTTGGATGTGCGTCTGTTCGGTACTGACTGCGACAAAAGCTGATATTTCAGAATAATATGCCGCTTTATACGATGTTTGTGCGTTTGAAATTAAAATAAGCTTCAAACTATTGGTTCCTCTTTTGGCTTGAAAACGATGAAATAAATTTTCAGTTGAGGTTAATTTACAAGCCTTGCATTGTTCCCTATCATTTCTGGGAAAGTGTAAGTCTTTCATGTTGGAGCTACGCCTGCTGCGCAACATTTACAGGAAAAATAAACAAGGAATTCTCTCAACATGCAACAAGGAATTGTCGTTCAAACAAAGCTAAGGAATAAATGTCAACTCCTGTTCTTCCCATGTGATGTTTTATTAAAATCACATTACTCAATACTTTGCAGACAGTTGTCTGCATGTTCTTTGCCTGATAAAAATGACAGCGTTTGAATTTTGCTTCTTTGTGAATTATAACCGAATGGGCGCCGCCGTAAGTTATTTACACTTTGTGTCTTTATTGTCTTCTGATACGACTTTCACATTTAACTAAAGCATTTTCATTACTTGCAAGGAAGCTGTTGCTGGTGATAGATAGATAGATAGATAGATAGATAGATAGATAGATAGATAGATAGATAGATAGATAGATAATGAATGAGATAAATAGATAATAAACGAACGATAGATAGATAGATAGATAGATAGATAGATAGATATCAGAATTAAGAGTGTGAGATAGATAGATAGATAGATAGATAGATAGATAATGAATGAGATAAATAGATAATGAACGAACGAACGAACGATAGATAAATAGATAGATAGATAGATAGATAGATAGATAGATATCAGAATTAAGAGTGTGAGATAGATAGATAGATAGATAGATAGATAATGAATGAGATAAATAGATAATAAACGAACGATAGATAGATAGATAGATAGATAGATAGATAGATAGATAGATATCAGAATTAAGAGTGTGAGATAGATAGAGATAGATTATATTAAGATTTAAATGCTTCAAAGGCATATCATATACATTTGTTATTTGTTGTATTATACAGGTTGATCAGTTATTGATAATTTTATTACCTTGTTATTGAAGTAAAAAGTAATTTTCTGGTTTTGCATAATAACGTCAGACTACATTGTTTATAATAAATGCATTATCTTTAATAAAACAAGTTGAAATTATCTAAAAATTTAACCCATGCTTTGTTTTGACGTCTAAATTAATCGTTTAAAATTCGACAAAGATTTTTTTGAGTTACTGAGGTTTATGTGATTTGCATAATAACGGACGATAGATAGATAGATAGATAGATAGATAGATAGATAGATATCAGAAGTAAGAGTGTGAGATAGATAGATAGATAGATAGATAGATAGATAGATAGATAGAAACACACTGTGGTAGATATTACGAACTAAGATAGATAGATAGATAGATAGATAGATAGATATGAACACATTAAGATAGATCTAGTTTGCTTGTTACACTAAATCTATCACATCGACAGCAGTCAAAATCAGCAGTCAAAGTCACTGTGAATTCTTTCCGATGGCTGCATAGTATGTACTTCCTGAGAAGTGCACGGTTTGGAATTCAGATTTGCACTTCTCGTAAACTGGCAGGCAACGAAAGCAACAGTGACCAGTGTACCCTGATATTTAACCTATAGTTGAAAGAAGAAGAGATGAATTCATACATTTCCCAAGGGTATTTCTCACGTGTATTTCCTCTTACCTTTGTTTTATATGTCAGTTAGATTCAGAAAAAAATAAAAATTTAATGATATTTTTTTTAAATACAAATGTTGCGAGCGTATGAGCTTTCCTCCTTGGTGACTCGACTGCAAAAATGCAACATCAATCGTCATCTTCTGCCTTCCAGAACTCTGGTCTTTTATTGTCGTTTCTCCTCCCTAACGTTTACTCATATCCTTTTACTCCACGACAAAATCCAGAGACGGATATGCAATGTGATAAGTCCTGATCTGGCATCTCGTCCACCGTCACTTTCTCACAGGGGTGTCGTCGCTTCCCTCTGTCTTTTCTACAAATTCTTTCACGGTAACTGCTCCGACAAGCTACTTTCGCTAGTTCCCCAACTGCATGAATTTAAGCGTGCTACTAGGTTGGCATCTTAGCCCCACCCTTTCACTGTTGAAACAGCTAAATGTAGCCGTCTCTTCTACTCCAATAGCTTCATGTCTCGCACTTCCCGTCTGTGAAACTCCCTTCCTCTTAATTGCTTCCCTGATAGCTATAATCACAAACTATTCAAATGCAATGTCAATCGACATCTCCAGATGCCTTGATCTATTCCCCGTCCTTCTCTTCATCCTTTCATCTCTCACGCCTCTTTACTCTTGCTCCCATTCTCTGTAACCCCCCATGAGTGCTAGGGGCACTCCCGACTTGCTTAGGGTGAAATGATTTAAAAAAAACTTTTGTTGATTCCCTCTTACGGACCCGTGTTTTATATATTCTACTTCTTTTATATTTTCAGGTAAGTCCATGGTTTTCCTCTTGTCATTTCTTACTGCCAATTGCAAGACAACACATGAGACGCATCCCTCTATCTAAAGGTAAACCTATTCATTTTTCTTTGTGAAAGCTCGCACCCGATGGAGAGTAATGGTTAACAAGCTAGCCTTTCATACTATTGTTTATATACTAAATTCGATGCTAACTGGGTTGCCCACAATATGAAACCACTTCCCGACTAAGTTACGTTTAGTAAATAAATAAGGTTGCCTACGATAGCGTTATGTTTAACAAGCTCGTCTACTTAAATCGCTCCTGGATTGAATTAGTACTGCCGCTTTATTTTTATTTTGGCCTTTATTCAAATTACGTTTTGATTGATTGATTTGATTTTTAAGCTTTATCAATCCTTTGTGGGTTATTTGAGGCCTAAACATATTTTCTTTTCTTAGAATATCAATGATTATTCCAGAAATAAGTCCTAGTGTTTAACCCATATGTAGGAGGCGGAAATGGTTAAATAAAGAGAATCCGTACGAGAGATTACAAGACTCGTACAACTAATAATTTGTTCGATCTTCGCAGTTTGTTCAATTATTTTGGTCAGAATAAAACAAGCTTACAATATAGACCAAATATAAGTAATTCAGCATTTTACTAATTTTACAAAAGCGCAAGAAATATGATGCCTAATGTGGTTCGAACCTACGAACAATGGTGGAATTGTTACTAGATGGCGAATTTTGCAATCCAAACAGTTACGTGTTTTTGTTTTTTGTTTTTGTTTTTGTTTTTTGTTTTTTTTTTTATCACTTTTCGAGATGTGTTCACTGTCCAAGGTCACGTCAGCTGAACTGTCAGCTCACTTACACAATATCAGATCGTTATCTCTCTGTTCTTGTTTCTTGGTAGTTCTTAAAGGGACAGCATAACTACTTTCTTCATTATTATTATTATTATTATTATTATTATTATTATTATGCTTCTTCCTCGGTTCACACAACCGTTACGCCGTACCAATGCCTCACATATAATGGAGTATTCCGTTTTGAACGCGTGGTTTGAACGCGTGGAAAGACGGAAAATATATATCAGAGACGCTAGTTGGGGTTAGTGAGAAAAAGAAAGAAAGAAAGAAAGAAAGAAAGAAGTGTTTAACGTCTGCTGCCAATACATCGTAAATAAAGGACTACTCCGTTTTGATCGCTTGGAAAGACGGAAAAGGCATTACTTGGTTTCCGAGAAAGAAAGAAAGAAAGAAAGAAAGAAAGAAAGAAATAAGTGTTTGTAGTCTGTTTCAATGAAATAGAAAAAGTTGTCAATTTCAGATCTTTTTATTTGTACCCCCTTACTTCTTGAAATAACGACCAGCATTCATATTTATGATTGTTATTGCAATATTTTGTTAAAGTTGTTAAGTTCAAATATTAACTGAAGAATTAAGATTCATCGGAATATTAAAATAGGTAAACTGTGAAATTTTCACGATATTTCTAATTATTATTATTATTATTATTATTATTATTATTATTATTATCATCATCATCATCATCATCATCATCATCATTTCAAGTTTTCGTGATTTACTATTTGATACAATTACTTAGCAAGTCATTTACCTGAGGTAAAGGAAGGTGAATTCTTCAAATGTTATTGGGTATCTGGCATTGGAAAATATTTTCTAAGTATATTAGCGGTGTTCATGGGTCCCACCATTTGTATCAGGGATTTAAAAATATATTGCTTTAAGACTTAGACAACCATGGGTCTCCCTACATTCCTTCTCCTCATTATATGTGAATTGACCTGTCTATATTTCTGAGATGAGGTATTATGTACATTATTTACATTATTCGGACTATTGTCCTCATCTTTGTCGCCATATTTATTACAACGTTTCGGCCGTTGTACGCTCCGGCCTTCTTCAGTTGGGTGGAATGTCGAACTGAACACTTTTTTCTTTCGCTCGCTGGGGTAGACTGTTCTAGTTCCACGTGCCATGTCGAATAGATGTCAGTTATCAGTTATCTCCTGTTAATTCCCCTCTCCAAGTTCTCCACTGCCTTAACCAGTGAGCGAAATAAAGGGTTTAGTTCGACATTCCAACTACCTGAAGAAGGCCGGAGCGTACAACTGCCGAATGTTGCAATAAATATGGCGTCAAAGATAAGGACAATAGTCTGAATAATGTAAATAATCTGAATTGACGTATTAAGAATGATAGAAGATAGATTTCTCCTCGCCTTCTCGATAAGTTTGATTTCGAAGTAGTCTTACTTATAGACTGACTGCCTCTAGTCAGTCCAATCAAGCTTACTACGAGGGTTGGGCTGAAATTTTCATAGGCTGGCTATGATGGAGTGGTGCTGAAGCCGTGATATTTTGCATTCATTTCAGCTGCTTTTATTACTAGCTGCATTGGTTCTTTCCAGGTAAACTGATATCTGACCGTTCAAGGAAGACTTCAAAAGTAATTGATAGCGACTTCTCTTGAAAATGGACAAAATCTGGCATCAAGTACCGGCAGAAAAAAGGGTTTAGCCTCCAAAAACATTCATGCTGACAGGGTTTCTAAATTAGGGGATGATGGTTCTGCTTTATCCATGAAAGGAATGTGCAGAACGCAAGGTGGACTAGGTTTTAAAGTAAACCTCATTTAATCACTTTTCAGTCAACCCTCGTATTCAGTCCCTAGCTGAGAGTTTGGGAAAAAAAAGATGGATTCATGCCTTTTACAGGAGCATCAGTGTAACAAACTAAAACGGATATTCATAGATTTCCTGCGGCTTTCTTGATGCGTATATCATTCCAAGTGCTCCTATTATTATTGAAATGGCGGTTGTGTTGGAATTCCACATTCTTGCAGTTTCGTTATTATTCTTATAATTGTTACTGTTGTTGTTGTATTCTTCATCGTAACCAACTTCTCACGGCTTTTTAGAATTGTAATTTTTTTTTATAAAATAAATGCAGGCCAGTGTTTAGGACGAAAAGATGCTTCTCATGGCCTCTGATCTTAATTGATTAGAAGTGTTAACAGTTTTGTCTTGCTGAATTAAGAGGATTGTATGTAACAAATATCCCCTTCAGTCCCACAGATTTGCTTGTCAGTTGCCTGACCTCCAACCAGTTGGCCATGTCCCCTAAAGGTGCGTACTAAACCCGACCCGTCCCTGACCGAATCTCAAATAGGGATAAACTCTCTGGGATTTTCTTAATGTGTGCATCAATACTTGTTTTAATCATTCCTAGTGTTCATATTATTATTGGAACTGCGGTAGTGTTCAAATTCCAAATTATTGCAATATTTTTTTATTGTTACTCTTATAATTATTACTGTTTTATTGTATTCTTCATCGTAACAAAATTCTCACAGCTTTTCAGAGTTACAATTCTAAAATCCGTTAGAATATTTTTTTTATATTGTAAAAGCCACAACGGAATTTTATTATTCTATACAATATATATTCTGTCGGGCATAGTTTAGTGGTTTTCCGTTGCTTTCTCCACGGTCATTGAATGCAAAGTAAACCTTCTCGTAGACTGGCTGCCAGACAAGGCGAAAGCAAGAAAAACAACCAAAATACCCCTAGATATCGACAACGGATTAAGAATAAAACAATGGAGTGTTTTTAAAGAAAAATAAAAACAAAAAAGGACCCATACACAAAATCAAAAAACAACAGCTGAAATTTTTAGGACAAATAAGGAGGAAAGAGAACTTGGAGAATTTGGTCGGAATTCGAACTCGCTTTGCCAGATTCTCGTTTCGAGCCGCGAACAGTACACCATCTGCACATCCATTTTTAATTAGTAATAATCGTTTGAAAATAGCTATAACATGAAATCTATAAACAGGAAGTGATTCAAATCGAGCGGAACTTGCTGAAGACATCATTTAAGTGAATTACTATAAGAAGCCATTTTATTATATTTTAAGCTAGGAAATAAACACATGCAGGTAGCGTAACGGATATCGGTGCGTTGAGGGAATTCTGCAAGCCGGGTTTCAATTCCAGACTGGTGTGGTGTTCTCACTTTCACACAAGTGGCATTACTCCTACTCTTCTCCCCACCAACTGTGGATTGACTAATAGAATTGAGTGGGCTCTTTTAGACTTGGGTATCAACCATTTTAAAGGAAGGAAAACACCGATTTCCAAACGGGAAGTTCACCCATTCAACGTGGAGGCACGGTGGAGTGGATAGCGGCTCAGATTGAGGAATCGGAGAGCCGAGTTCCAATTCCCAGTCGAATCCATTGCATTTACTTACGACCTAATACCCTTGTATGAATCCTCTTTTTCTCCCCAGGACAGATGGATGGCTACTGGTCTACCGCAGAAAGAAATGGCAACCTACTGCGGGAAAAAATCTGCCTCGTCAGTCATGTATCGAAAGATACATGATCGCCTATCGCATGACACATAACTGACTGACTCCACTATTTTTCCCATGATCGCATGCTATAATAATTAGAAATCGGCGCAGAGACATGATCGCCTCCGTCCTGAAATGATATAGAATTAATATATATATATATATATATATATATATATATATATATATATATATATATATATATATATATAGTTGGATTGATGTGAGTTTGTGATCCTGGGTTTCACGCTATTTGTGATCGTCAGACAAGCTCTAACACTAATATTGAGCGCTTTCCAATAAGTACCGCGCATATATAATATATAAATAATATATATAAAAAATTGTATATATATATATATATATATATATATATATATATATATATATATATGTATATATATATATATATACACACACATTTTACATATATATATACGTGTGTGTGTGTAAATACATACATATATATAAATATTAAATCATTTTTATGTTAATACATTCTTTTTATAGATACAAATATTTAAGTAAATGCTCTGTTTATAATAACAGTATTAAACAACATTTACCGGCCTGAATGTCCGAGAAATTTTCATAGAAAATATTCGTCCTTTGACAGGAATCGAACGAATATTTTCTATGAAAATTTGTCGGACATTCAGGCCGGTAAATGTTGTTTAATACTGTTTATTATAAACAGAGCATTTACTTAAAATATTTGTATCTATAAAAAGAATGTATAAACATAAAAATGTCTTAAAATAATTGTCGGACTTTGTCCATTTCATTATACACACACACATATATATATTGGACAATGTGGAAACGAACTGTTCATGTACTTCTAAAATATCCACTTCTCTACGGTATATAAAATAAAAATAATGACTATCTCTCTAATCGCAGATTGATATACAACTGTTTAAAATATTCATACATTTTTCCCTTGTATATTCTTTTTTATTTCAATCTAATGTTAGTTCGTCTATTCTTAACCAACTACAATTGTATTTTTTTTTAGCAGCTGCTCGGTCCGTATTTAGATATGATCGTCAGTTGAAATTAGAATCAACGTCACGACATCATCTCATATTACTTGTTGAGTATATTAAACTCAGGGTTCACGAAGGGTCGACTCGGATTGATTCCGTTTGGACTCAGTTGACCAGAAATCCGCATGGTGCCAATCTTTGCTGGGTTAGTTCAGTATGCGACCCAGCTGTCGCTAACATTTATTTCCCTTCTTAGCCGAAATGACCCCCATATCATCATCATCATTGTTATAATCATTGTTACTGACACGTTCTTCCCGAGGAGTGGTTAAAGACAAAATTTATATAAGATTGTGCGCTTACAGGTTATCTTAGCAATCACGATGAGAGCAGGGTAACAAGCTAAGGTGTCCAAAGATAGGAAATGAGTTCCAAGATCAAACTTTGCACAAAGTTGGAATTATACGTACAATTGCGAATATTTTACTCGGTTCTAATACAAAGTTGAAATGTTTTTTCCACAGTCATAATATTGCAAATAAAAAAAATAAAAAAACAACATTTTGCCACCATTTATAATGACTTGTTTTTTTCCATTTTCATAATGCTCGGTTCACCATCTCAGAGTTCTTGAGACTATTTATATTAAGTCTAATCAGCCAGCCCCATCTAAACAAAAGGAACACTTTATTTGTTCCTTACGTTTGAACGAGGAATTATGAGTAACATTTTCCATTTTATACTCTTTTTGCAACATCGTATTTTGTTTTTAGTCGTTAATTTATCTATAATTAAAATCTATCGTGTTCCAATTTTCCCTCCTCATTCTTTATTTATTAATAAGGACGCCCTGTTAAAATTTCTTCGTGAGCATAAGAATAAAACTGAATCATTTTGGTAAAGTATTCTATGGACAGATGAAACAAAAATTGAACTATTTGGGTGTAATTCAAGGATCCACGTTTAGAGAAAAGACGGCACAGCCTTTTCGCTGAAGAACAATCCCAACGGTGATATTTGCTGGTGGCAATATCATGGCTTGTGGGTGTTTTTTTTCTGTTAATGGTACTGGTAATTTAGAGATAATAGATGGTAGAATGAATTCAAAAATATACCAAGATGTTTTGGTCTGGGTCAGTAGTAAAGCTTGGACTCCCAAATGGATTTTGCAACAAAATAATGACCCTAAACATACGGCTAAATCTATGAAAAAAATGGCTTATTGCAAACAACGTCAATACACTCGAATGGCCAACACAGTCTCCAGACTTGAATCAAATAGAGAATTTATGGCGTTTATTAAAAATCCAAGTTAATAAAAAAAAAAGAAGCTCCGAAACCATTCTGGACCTAAAGAGAATATGCAAAAAAGACTGGAATAATATACCAACTGAAACTTTATTAATTAAAAGCTACAGAAAGAGATTGATTGATATTGAATTGAGTAAGGAATATGCTAGAAAGTATTAAATAGGTATTATAATGTTGTACGAATACTTTTTTCACCTTCAGTTTTTTTAATTTCATATGATTTCATTAATATAACAGTTTTTTCGTATTTATTTTGCATATTGCAGTATTATGCCTGGTATACAAATATTGTTTTATAAAATCTATGTTAAATTCATGGTGTACAAATATTTCTTTCTCCCCTCTGTATATATATGCGTATATATATATATGTGTGTGTATATATATGAAGAAATATAGTCTTATATATATGTGCTATATTTATGGAATAAAGTGCTCAATATCAGAGATAGAGCGTGTGTAAATATACAAATTATATATATATATATATATATATATATATATATATATATAATTTGTAGGTAGGATGAATTGGATCGTAATTTCGAATCCAATAAATTATAACCATGGAATATTAGTGTTTAAGCCTTTTTACTATATTCTTACTATCGTGGACATTGAATTCTACCTGGAATCTATCCTCTTGGAAACTTTTATATATATATATGTATGTGTATGCATGTATATATATTTATATATTTTATATATATATATATATATGTGTGTATGTGTGTGTGTGTATGAACCATTAATATATATATATATATATATATATATATATATATATATGAAATTATTTCGCTTTGGATGTATATCCGTATAAAATTATCTTATATTGTATTCTTTACCTTTGTATATAAACAGTCAGTTAATTGTAATACTTGATAGACGCTTGGGCAGTCAGGTTTCTTTCAATTCATGATAGACTGGCTGAAGATTGTCCGTAGTGGGCTACCGTTTCTTTCTGCGGTAGACTGGTTGACAACCAAGGCTAAAGAACCCAGTCTGTTCTGCTATTTAAACCATAGCTGGGGGGGGGAGAAAAGATGGATTTGCACCTTTCCCGAGGGTAATTGTGCGTAAGTGTAAGTAACGATCTCGAGTGAAAGACATTTCAAAAAATTAGTACAAGCGGAAAGTCAAAAAAAAAAATGTGCACATTTTTAATCAAAACAAAAGATGTAGTATAATGGATCTAAAAAAATGTCCAATTTACAAGAGAAGCGGATAAGAAAAATAGGCTCAGGAATCTTTCAAATTTTAGCATCTGGTTTAGTCCCCAAATCTTTATTCAGAATCTGGTTTTCTCGGCATACTTAGCTTCTGATTTAGAACTACCCCCACCCCAGTTTTTATTTTGTGACGCTGTGCTTAAATTCAATAAAATCACGTGTCTTACAATAGAGGGAAAAAACTTCAATATTCTTACAATACGATGGAAAAATACCTCTTACTATTTTGTATACATCGTTCGTTATTCAATCTGCCACAAATCGATTGTTACAAAAGAATACAATATGCCCCTATTTTCGAACTCTTACCTCTGTTCTCTGTGCCTGCAGCCCCGCTGTCAAAATGTTTATAAAACATAACCTTCTTCCAATACGCACGTTTTCATCAATAACCTTCGTTGATTGAAAACGTAACTGCTCAGTTCAGTAGTAAATCGTTTTGTCTCCCTTGTGGGAGGAAGGCGTGAAGTAAACAGAATAGCTTGCCTTTCTTGACGTTGGTCAACTTTTGAACGCTTCATTACACAGTATCTGTCGGCATTTCCGGGTTACAAAGAATCGAGGCCGAGTAAATGGGGAGAATAGGTTTTCCGGGTTTTTTCCCCTCATACAGTAGGCTGACGAATAAAATATTGTCGTTTTTGACGTTAAAAAATACGTCAAAAAACGACAATATTTTTGCACCAACCTAATAATAAGTCTGATGTTAGTATTTTCTTGATTTCTTCAAACGCCTTCTGACACTTAACAATCCAGTTCCACTTCACACCTTTTTTAAGCAAATTGTTCAGTGGTTCTCTTAAATTCTGCATATTAGGTATATAAATTTGATAAAAGTTTGCTAATCTCAGAAATGCTTATAATCTAATAACGTTTGTCGGAGGAGGCATATTCTTAATTGAACTTGTCCTTGATGTATCTGGTTGATGGCCATTTTTGTTAATGATTTGTCCTAGGTACTTGATTTTAGGCTTACAAAATTCCCACTTTTTAACTGAGTTTGAACCCGTGCACTCGTATTTTTTCAAAAGCCTTTTTCACATGACCGATATGTTGTTACTTAGCTACTTTTTAATTAATATATCATCCAGATAAGCAACTGCGAAATCACAATCTGCAAACATAGTATCTATAGCGTGTCGAAATATAGCTGGAGCCACTTTTATCCCAAAAGGAAGTCGGTTGAACTTATGCAATCCCTAGTGTGTATTTATATAGTTATTAACTCGAAAAACTTCGAAAAAATGTTACCGCCGTTTAAATTCGCAAAAATTTCCCCTGAACTTGGTAATGGGTAGTTATGGAATTCTAAAGATTTGTTTAATCCTGTCGAAAAATCATCACAAACGGCATTTTTTTTCTTTACATACTCTTCTGCTGCTTTTCATTGTGAATAGTCAACTTTTTCAATAACACTTATTTTTTTCAAGACTGTCTTATTCGTTGACTTGACCCAATGCTACGAATGGTACACTACGTTTCAGTCTAAACACTGGCGTCGACCATTTTTTCACTTGAAATTTCGCTTTGACTTTGGAACACTGACCCAACTCATCCGACAGAACAGCCGGATTTTTTTTTCGGTGGTACAAAATTACATGTTCTATCTGTGCTAACTTTCTCAACAAAAGTCTTGTTTTTCTCTCGTCTTCCCAATCTTTGCATTCTTTAAAAATTCCTTGTACCGTTTAGAATAATCAGAAAAGGTAATACCATCATCTGAATTGTATATGAATTCACATATGGCATTTGCCACCACCGGAGTCAGTTCGTTTAATGTGAATCTTTGACACACCTTGTTAATGATTCCAGCGTATGTAGTAATATCTTCGTCTTCTTTTTTCGTCAGATTCATACACTTCCAACGAGATTTGGACAACGAGATTTTCTCGCTAAAAATTTTAGTCGGGATATTTACTGTTTCTTCAAAGCAAATTTCTCCTAATTTATTTCGGCTGTGCAAAATTACAGTATTTTTCATATTCTACCGGTGCTAACTTTCTCAACAAAAATCTTGTTTTACTCTCGTTTTCCCAGTCGATGCGTTATTTGCTCATATCTTCTAAAATAAGTCAGAAAAAGTAATTCCATCACACGAATTGCCAGTGAATTCATATTTGTCGGAAGTGAAAGAGCTTAAGGATTTTTTCCGTTTTCTTCCGTATTATTTCAATTAAATTTTGTTCTTCTGGAGTTCCAACAACTTCTGTTGTTGTTGTTGTTGTATTTTTACAAATTGGGCTAACAATTCTTCTATATTTGTAGATTTTTTTTTCCTTTCATTTCTTTTTTATACACACCAAAATAAAAACATTAAACCAACGTCGTTCTCATTTCACGTAGTTACTGATATCATGTGCGCCGAAGCAAAAAAAAGGGTACTTTTTTCAACTCGTATGAGTTCCGATCCAACTTCGCCACTGTTATAAATCACTCTTAACGGTTATAAAATTATGTTTTGCTTAGACTACTCACCGTGACGTCTGTTAGAAATTCTCCTGACAAACTCCAACTGACTGCCCTGATTTACTTGGAGTTCTTTATTTAAGGCGTCTTGCCTAGTTCCTTTGTGTTACCAGGCTTGAGTTATTTACTCCACAACATAGATAGATAGATGCATAGATAGACAAATATTATAAAGACAGAGAGTGCTATATACATAGGTAGATAGAGATTGAGAAAATATAGATAGAGAGAGATCAATGAACATAGATAGATAGATCTTGAAAAATATACATAGATAGATAGATCTTGACAAAATATACACAGATAGACAGATCGATCTTGAAAAAAATATATATTGACAAAAGATAGATAGATAGATAGATAGATAGATAGATCTCGACAATAGATAGATAGATAGATAGATAGATAGATAGATCTCGACAAAATATAGATAGATAGATAGATAGATAGATAGATAGATAGATCTCGACGATAGATAGATAGATAGATAGATAGATAGATAGATAGATAGATAGATAGATAGATAGATCTCGACAAAATATAGATAGATAGATAGATAGATAGATAGATAGATAGATAGATCTCGACAAAAGATAGATAGATAGATAGATAGATAGATAGATAGATAGATAGATAGATAGATAGATAGATCTCGGCAAAAGATAGATAGATAGATAGATAGATAGATAGATAGATAGATAGATCTCGACAAAAGATAGATCTCGACAAAAGATAGATAGATAGATAGATAGATATGAAAAGGACTGTGATAGATAGATAGATAGATAGATAGATAGATAGATAGATATCAACAAAATATAGATAAAACAAAATGATAACATCAAATTCCGCTTTAAGCTTATTCAGCGTTGATATCGCTGCTGATTTTATGGTTTTGCCTCTTTATTCGTGAAGTATTTAACTAATTCGATTGATTCTTCAGTTGCTAGCTGCAGCTGCAGAGCCTAAATATGTTGTGCTTGCTAGTTTTCCACGCTAGCGGGCGCTCACACTACATTCAAATCTCTTTGTCGCGTAAATCCCTGGGGAGTCACGGTAATACAGAAAGAGAAACAATTTTGCTGTAAATTAATAGGGATGTGGCCAGATGGCACGAGGTCAAAGTTCACAAGACTGAAAACTTTGCTGAGAGATTGATGAGGCAAATCAGGACAGTTCGGCTCACGTCTATGAGTCACAGATCGATTATAAATCCACGACTAAGTAATTTGTATTATTATTATTATCCTTATTATTATTATTATTATTATTATTATTATTATTGATGTTAATCGAAGTTGGCGTAAAGTGTTCTAAATCGCTGTAACGTCTGTTCGGTATAGCACAATGGTTATCGGCTCGGAAAAGAATGAATAGAGTTTGAAATCCTGTCGAGGTTTGAGCATTAGCTAGGCACTTGGAAATGGCATGTACCTACATCTCCCTGAATCTACTTCTCCTTAGCCCTGTCGCTTCAGTTGATGATACGGAGGTGGGGGTGCCACTGGTATGCCAAAATGGTCGAGCGGGTGAAAGAGCACGTGGCTAAACTATCTAAAGTTTAGCTGCCCAGCGTGTAGTAGAAAAAAAGGAACAATTTGCTAATCTTATAGTCAATCTTGGCATACGTCCAGTCATTATAAGAATTAATTATATTGAGGACTCCGAGTAAAAATGCGAGACAGGAGCAATAAAAAAAATAATAAATCGGGCAAACATTTAAAAGATTAACAAACGATGCAATTAAAAAAATAAAATTTAAAATTCTAAAATGATTTAATATGTAAAAAGTCAAAAATATAAAATATTGCATAATTCAAATAACATAAAACACTGTTCTGTTGTTTTATATACCTTTAAATATTCTCTCTGGGTTGATTAAGGCGTTAGTTAAAAGTAACCATTTCCCACCCCGCCGTGAAATAGTGAATTCAATCCCTAGTTTGGAATGAAATTTCCTTTTCTTCTTTCTCTATTGTGCATATGTGTGTTTGTATAAATACACACACAAACACACACACGTCATATTTAGCGAATATATGCTAAGCCAGGGGTCGACAACATTTTGCTACGTGCCGTCTTCGGGTTCTAAAATCACTCAGTGTGTGCCAACAGCATACGTATTTTTATAAAAATCAAGGTCACCTGTTCTACAATATATCTTATATAGTAATATATTATCGTACATATACTTTAGTATAAATTAAAATTGAAACAGCTAAATATCTTCTTTGTGTTGTAGTAGTCATTGTTTCGGACTTCGTGATGTCATTTGCGGCTGCATGCCATTGGAAATTGCTTGGCGTGCCGCAGGTTGCCGACCCTCCCCGCCGGACCCGATTCAGAAGGCTATTCTTGAGATTCTAAATACAAGCAGCAGAAGATGAAGCTTTTACCTCCATTATCAACCTTCACTGAAACCTATCATTCCGTTGATTAAGTTTTGTTACGAATTAATCATGTCGTCAAACATAATGGTATACTCTGTAAATGATGAAAAACAGACTAATTTCGGCGAAATATTAAAGAAATACAGAAAGGAATAGTTAAAGAGAGGGCAACAAGTAAAACAAAAAGGAAAACAAAGAATAAATTAAAATTGAAACAGTTAAATATCTTCTTTGCGTTGTAGTAGTTATTGGTTCTAACTTCATGATGTCATTTGCATGCTGCGGGCCATTGGAAATTGTTTGGCGTGACGCGTGTATCACGCAAGTCTATGTAGCAAGCGTACCTATGTAACACGTGGGTCGTATGTTGCCGACCCACCCAGCCCTTATTTAGAAGAGTATTCTTGAGATTCTCGATACAAGAGACAGAAGATGAAGCTTTTACCTCCATTATCAACCTTCACTGGAACCTATCATTCTGTTGATTAATTTTTGTTATGAGTTAGTCATGTCGCCAAACATAATGCTATACTTTGTTAAGTCCTTACTATTATCTGAATGTATTCCCGTTTGAGTCATTTAGTAACTTGTACTCATTAATTAATATGTACTAATTTCGAGAAAGGGTTTATTCTTTTAGAACAATAACAAACTAATCCCCCATTTTATGTCCAATAGAATCTTTTATTAATACTAGTTTACTCGTTCTATAACAAATGATAGCTTATCTTGTTGAGGCATTTTACTAGGCGTAGCTTAGAAATGCAGATGTGGCACAAGGACAAGGGTATGGAGCGCCAGTGAGGTTGGAACTCACTGCTCAGCCGTAATTGATCTAGGTTCGGGGGATGCATGCCTGTGTAGAAGCAAGCGGGGGACATTTTGAACATTTGTTATGAGATGCTGTGTTATGACATTTTTGGACATGGATCTACGGACATTTTAACTTGTTTTGGTGTTAGGAACCACCCTCCCCCACCAAAAAAAAAAAGTTTGAAAAACTATTTTCGTCCCCCCCACCCCCGGTATATATATGAGCAGATATGGATGTATGTGAGAGATTCATGGAAGATTGAAGTTTAAATACAGTAAATTCGACCTTGCTAACCGACCGCGCCTCTGTGGACAAATCGGTAAAAGCACGTCCAGCTAAAGGACGATTCCGTATAGGATACAGATTCGAATCCTGTCGGAGGACGCATATTTTCTGTGAAAATTTCTCGGACATTCAGGCCGGTAAATTTTGTTTAATACTGTTTATTATAAGCAGAGCATTTACTTAAAATTTTTGTATCTATAAAAAGAATGTATAAACATAAAATGTCTTAAAATAATTGTCGGACTTTTTAAGTTATATATATATATATATATATATATATATATATATATATATATATATATATATATATATATATATATATATATATATATATATATATATATATATATATATATATATATATATATATATATATATATATATATATATATAAAGAGGAAAAGAGAGTGGTAAAGTAAGGGAGATGCAAACATATCAAAGTTATAAGAGTTCTGGTTAACAGAAGGAATTTATCGGGTGTGAGTTAATTCGATCCAAGATGTGAAGACATCTGATATACCATTCTCACTGACACGTTTTACCTTGTTCAGGACGGCTACACCACCTTTTCCCATCTTTAGACAAATTCCAAAAACAA
>OZ010593.1:5101512-5104012 GCA_963932145.1 Acanthosepion lycidas | reverse complement strand
AATATTTGTGAATGAACAGAAGTCTCTCTTCCATTAGTCTTTCAAAGAAGTTTATAATGAAAATGAACAAACCTCAAAAATGAAAAAGAAATAAAAAAGTACTCCGAAGTCATTGTCAACATTCTTGATTATTTCAAGAATATATATATATATATATATATATATATATATGTATATGTGTGCGTGCGTGTATGTATGTATATATGTATATATATATATGTATGTATATATTGGCAGCATATCTTCATTCAAGCATGTTTCATTAAATAATATAGACACATTAAGTCTATTTTTATAATAATCCTTTCTAGATCTCTAATTATCGTCTTGATGTTAAGTTGAAATTCATCAGGAGAGACGCTGTATTTTTTGTTAACCCAAGTGCTTTCAATCTCCTACAAGATCATCTTCAGAGGTGAATTGGGAAGAAAAATTAATGGAACTATGTGGTGAGTTTTGCAAACACGCGCGAACGCGCTCTGCTATAACTATTTTAAAATTAACCGTTGTGGCCACGATGTTTTGCAAAGAAGCAATCCCAATGCAAAGGGGGTAACCAGAGAGGGTAAACTGAAAAAGGGTGTTAAATGTTAGTAGACTCAAATGCATTTTAAAATACTGCTACTATACTCGTAATAATTTTTGTTGAGTGTTGGTTGCTTGCTTTTGATATAAAGGGCCTCGAGAATTTGAAATTTTTGTTTATTACTTTTGTGGTGTAGTATATTGATGTTGTCAACAAGTATTTCCCTGTATTGTGAAAAATACAGGAAATCTAATTATATACTATACTAAATTTAACACAACCGACTTAATCTTAAGCAATAACTTTTCTCCGTTAACTAGTGTTTTAGAAAAAAACAACATTCTTTATCAGTTGAAATGTCCTTTGGGAGATTGTATTTCTGTATTATTGTAGTTCTCTTTACAGATACAAATATTTAAGTAAATGCTCTGTTTATAATAAACAGTATTAACGACATTTACTGGCCTGAATGTCCGAGAAATGGTCATAGAAAATGATTATGAAAATTTCTTGGACATTCAGGCCGGTAAATGTCGTTAAAACTGTTTATTATAAACAGAGCATTTACTTAAATATTTGTATCTATAAAAAGAATGTATAAACATAAAAATGTCTTAAAATAATTGTCGGACTTTGTCCATTTCATAATGTGTGACGTTATTTGTTTACATTTAGATACGCATCGAGCAGATATGAATGTACGAGAGAAAATCATGGAGAATTGTAGTTTAAAAACAGTAAAATCGACCTTCTTAACCGAAACACTCCTCTGTGGTTCAATCAGTAAAAATAAGTCAGGCTATATGACGGTTCCATAAAGAATACAGGTTCGATTCCTGTCGGAGGACGCATATATTCTATGAAAATTTCTCGGACATTCAGGCCGGTAAATGTCGTTAATACTGGTTACTATAAACAGAGCATTTACTTAAATATTTGTATCTATAAAAAGAACGCATAAACATAAAAAAAACTTATATATATATATATATATATATATATATATATATATATATATATACATATATATATATATATGTGTGTGTGTGTGTGTGTGTGTGTGTGTGTGTGTGTGTGTGTGTGTGAAAATATAAAGAAAATAGGAAAGAACTGGTTAGGCAAATAATCCAAAGTTCTTTAGTATTTTTGTTATTATTTTTAAAAAATAGTGCCCGATACAAAAGTAGAGCATAAATATAATTATTTATTTAAAAATATGATTCCAACACGCTACATAAGAGGTCTCATGTTTCAAACATTTGAAACATGAGACCTCTTATGTAGCGTGTTGGAATCATATTTTTAAATAAATAACTATATATATATATATATATATATATATATATATATATATATATATATATATGTATGTATGTATGTACGTATGTTGTGTATTTGGCCAGCCTTCCTTTTTCTATACAAGTTTCGTTAAAAACCACTGACAACATAAAGCGGTTAAAACACAATTATTAAATTACATGACCCGGCAGTCAACAAGCAAAGTAACACTACAACATTCAGAAAAAAAGAACTTGTTTTAATTTTTGGAATGTATCTTTCGCTATACAGACACGCATTCGCATATCTATTAAAATACCTTTGTAGCTTGAATCTTAGACTGTCCTCTTGCTGAAGACGTTAGTCCTTTCTTCTCGCTTTCTTTCACTTACTTTTCGATGAGTTCCCGCAGTTTTCATTCTGCATCTGCCATCAGTACAGTGTCATCTACGCGACTTATGTTGTTAAGATTGTATTCGCCAATAATAAATCCTGGTAGGTCTACTAGTCCTCTTAGGATTGCCTCGCTGTATAGGCTGAATAATTCTGGTTAGAAGGCGCACCCTTGTCTTACCTTATCCTCAGGGTCCGCTAAAGGTATGTTCTCAAATGCATGTCGTACGCCTTTTCCTTCCGGGGAGCAGCTGAATAGTTCTCGCACGATCCACTTCCCAGAATCTGCCCAAATGTCCAGTG
>OZ010593.1:5074012-5096512 GCA_963932145.1 Acanthosepion lycidas | reverse complement strand
CCTTCGGCAAAGCCTCGTCCGGGTTCCTCTCTGCCAAAGCAGAGAGTTCGACAGAAGTCGCACACAATCAGAGACTGCTCAACGACTCTTAAGGCTCTTTGTCTCTGTCGTACCTACACGTCCGTTGGTATTTATGACGGACACCAGCCAATCTTATTCCAGTGACGGGGAACACAGGTGTATGCATATTCCATTATATCAATAAGAAAGCAACAAAAAATTAAAATGAAAAGAAAAACTGATTAAAAAAAAATAAAACATAAAATTAGTTCCATATAAACTTCAAGAAAGGAATATTAGTCAATGTTTAAACCTGTGATGGGCAAGCTAGATCCTGTGGGTCGCAGGCGGCCTGTGGGTCGCCGGCGGTCTGTGGGTCGCATGTGGTTCGTCTGAGGATATTATGCAGTCTGCAAAGGAACAACAAACGTTCATTTTTAAAAGAAAAAAATTATAATTTATTCCAAACAGAAACAAAAAGAACAAAGACGGAAATTGTCTACATTTAATATTTATTTTAATTTAAATTAAGAAAATCAAAATTAAGCCTCAACTAAGAGATTTGAATATGCAATCCTTCTTGCGTACGTCCAGGAGTAAACTGAATCCTAATTACAAAAAAAACTTCCTCACCTACACAAATCGTATTAATAATATTAAATATGAACTCAATATAAGACCTAAGAACCACTCAAAGTAGAGTGTTACTGTATGGAGTTGAGTAACATAATCGTAAGAAAGGACAAGCGTTAGGAGTATATAGTTTAGAAGGAACCGGAAATCTACTCCTAGACAGGAAACAAGGGATAAACCTCTACTCCTGTTCGAAAGACCAGAGAGGAGTGTGAACTGAATGATAGGTGAACCTATCTACTCCTGTTACTTATATTGTCGTTGTAAAATTCGTGTTGTTATTGTGATGCGGCCAACTCTGCATAGTTGAAAGTGATATGGGCCGCTAAGAAGAGACGTTTGCCCACCCCTGGTTTAAATAATTGTTTTTCTCTTTTTGTTCGAAACAGAAGAAAAAATGTCATTTTTGAACAAAAGAGTCACTGGTGATGAAAAATGGATTTATTATGTGATTCAAAACGAAGACAATTTTAGCTCCGCTCCAGGGTATCCTTTGACACCTTCACTAAAACAGAATCTATTACGGAAAAATATATTCACTGGCGATAAAAAAAAAAAGGGTTTTATTAAGTAAAACAAATCTTGTCTAGACATCATTTAAGATCTCCGTTACAAAGATTTTATTTATGTTAGTTGGATTAAAAAGGGAATATTTTATTACAAATTCTCTGGACAAACTGCCAATGAGTAACATTACACTGAGCAATTGGTTCGTTTGAACGACGCATTGGAACAGAATTTTTTTTTTTCCTGAGGCAGTGAAGTTGACTTATCCTAATGTCACAAGACAAAGCTTGTAAATATCATGTAGCAAACGCTCATAGATCTGCAGACGGGCTTTATCACTTAGAGGATGCTCGTAACACAGCCATCGATTTGGTCTTCTACCATTCCCAACTAAACTTGTTAAATACAAGAATCGTTAAACATTGGCAGCATCCGTTATCAGTTGAAATCGAACAAAAATGAAAAGCTTAGTATCAAGAATTTGCCTGAGTACTGAAATAGTGACAATGACACGTTTATTTACTGGAACTAAAGGTGCTTAATTCAAGCATGAAACACACTGTCACCATTCGGTGTTGACCTCAGTGTCCCCTTGTAAATATATATATATATATATATATATATATATATATATATATATATATATATATATATATAAGATATATATATAAGATATATATTAAGGTTGTCTAATTTTTAATTTAAATTAATTTATATATATATATTAAGTATGTTAATATATGTATATATATATATATATATATATATATATATATATATGTGTGTGTGTGTGTGTGTGTGTGTGTGTATATATATATATATATATATATATATATACATATTAAGGTTGTCTGTTAATATATATATATGTGTGTGTGTGTGTTTAGGGTTGTCTGTTTAATATATATTAATTAAGGTTGTCTATTTAAATTAATATATATATATATATATATATATATATATATATATATACACACTTATATATATATATATATATATATATATATATATATATATATATATATATATACCAGAATGTAATAAGAACGAAGATAATATACAAACTCTAACGTTCACAGCATTGATTCAAAAGAGGGTCCAATACCGAGAGTAGAGCAATAATTATTTAGTATAATTTTTACATATACAAAAATAATTTACTCTCTACAAAGATGCAACCTTGTTTCGGTGCAATTAGTTGCACCTCGACAGGTGAGTTCTCACCAGTTGATGTGCAACTAAATGCACCGAAACAAAGTTGCATCTTTGTAGTGAGTAAATTATTTTTGTATATATGAAAAAATTATAATATATATATATATATATATATATATATATATATATATATATATATTACACACTACGAAATGGAATAAGTCCGATAATTATTTTAATATATTTTTTTTATATATTATTTACATACTTGTTTGATATTGCCATCTCCAATTCCATCGCCATTTTCTCTTGCCACATTCTATACATACTATCTTCTTGCAAATGGTCCTGTTTCTCTTGTATAGCTTTAAACTGCTTTACATTCTACGCTCGATATTTCTTTATTCAATTAGCGTCGAAACCTTGTGAGAATCTACAAAGATAATCACGAAAACATTCAGAAAGTCAGGCTAAACCTGATCTAATTTAGATAACGAGAAGGCTCTCCATAAAATCCTAAAGAAATTGAAAGTTTCAGTCTTATGTATTTCCTTTCGAATCACCCTGATTTCGTTACCATTCTTTCTGACCAATTCCAAACACAGAGCATCCTTTGACCTCTTATTTTCTATCTTTTTCTCACCCCCATCCAACACCGTAAATCCCGTCGCCTCACAGACCGCCGACCTAATCCTACCATATATTCTTTTTTGCTTTTTCTTTTTTTTTTTTTTGTCTTTTTTCGATACGGAATTGATTTCCTGGGAAACTGATAAACGTTTATTTGTTGTGGGTCGGTTGACATGTGTGACATAAGGTTAAGGCAAGTCATGATAGTCGGAAGGAGGAAGCGCCAAAAATGGTAGGGTGGGGAATCCTTCAATTGTGTCTGAGGCGCCAAAACCAGTTCCGTCCCCGAAACAACGAATTCACGCCATAACCAAGCCCAGCGTTTCCGGCCGACACGATCACCTCCTCTACCAGCTGCGCCAATTTCTTTCTCTCACGCGCAAGCAAAGATACGAAAGGGGCCAGGTTGAGTAGTAGAAAAAAAAAAAGAGCAGGGTTATGGTCGGAGAACCAGTGGTCTGGTTGTGGTGGTTAGGGTAAAAGATGTTCGGATATGAGCAAGGAAACGGATGCTGATTTGGGTGGCGTGGACTGACGACGAAATGATGGATGGGGAAAAAAGTCTTGTTTTTATTTTATTTAATTCCCAAAGCGCTAATACGAGAACCAGCAGGGATGTTTAGCCTTGCGTAAATGACTGTCCTTTGATTAATTTACGTTCTCCATCCAGATATGTCTCGCAGGCCGTTCCCTGTCGGTCTGGGGACTCTATTTAATCGGAACGCAAAAATTCCTCAAGTCTATCCGGAAATTATTCAGTTTTTTTTGTTGTTGTTTTTTTTTTTTTTTGTTTTTGTTTTTTGTTTTTTTGTTTTTTTGGTGCAGGTGGGGGTGATATCATCAGAATTGGTTGGGCATTCAATCAAACGAAACCTTGCTACGTATGCGTGAACAGGTACTCTCTCAAGGGATTACGCAGTCGGAGATGAGACGCCATTGAGCGAACTTGTACACTGTGTGACCTTCACCTTCTCCGTGACTGGGCAAGAAGACAATCAAAATTGCACACAACAAAAAAAAAAAAAACATTGCATCACCCAGGTCAGATCTACCGCATTTTTACTCCCCCGTCACTCTTTCAGACCGTGCGCGATATTAAGTAAAACACAAAGAAGCATCTGATTATTATCCCAAAAGAGGACATTGTAGACCGTTTTGAAAAGTTTAATGACACTTTGATAAGAGCGCGAAGTAACAAAGCCATTTCTTTAAAGCGAACTAAGGCGCCATTGTCCTTAGACCGTCTTTTCTTTCATTAATATTAGATAGCAGGATAATTTTCAAACCGTCTTTGTACGTCCTGGGTATGACGATAAACTACATCCGCGTCCTGGGTATGACGATAAACTACATCCAACAGCAAGGCCTCAGATAATGTTTTCGGAAAAACAATTTTGCCAGCTATACGTTTTTGAAACAATAATGTTGCCAGCTATACGTTTTTTGTTAAAAATAATGTTGCCAGCTGTACGTTTTTGAAACGATGTTGCCAGCTACCCGTTTTTGGAACCATAATGTTGCCAGCCATAAGTATTTGAAACAATGTTGCCCGCTATAAGTTTTTTGTAAGAAATAATGTTGCTAGCTATACGTTTTTGTAAGAAATAATGTTGCCAACTATACGTTTTTTGTAAAGAGTAATGTTGCTAGCTATACGTTTTTTGTAAAGAATAATGTTGCCAGCTATACGTTTTTGTAAGAGATAATGTTGCCAGCTATATGTTTTTTATTCCATACAAAATAGGCATTTAAAATTCATATAAACTGGATTTGGCATTAAATAACCCACAGTGGTTGATATGCCATAAAACCCAAACAAACAAACAAACAAACCGCCTTTGTATATATCAGTTTAGTTAATGTACCATGCGTGATACAGGCTTAGGCGTTCATGTATCTTTCGATATATGACTGAAAAGGCAGATTTTTTTCTCGCAGTAGACTAGTTGCCATCCATCTTTCCTTCTATTTACTGGAGGGAGAAGAAAAGGATTCATACCTTTCCCAAAGCACGTAACTGGATGTAATGGATTCGACTGGAATTCAAACTTGGCTCTCCGATTCCTCAATCCGAGACACTATCCATTTACTCCACCCTGCATCCTCCTTTATATATATATATATATATATATATATATATATTCACTTTTTGTTTCAAACTTTGGAAGTAAAGTCTGATGATTCGCAGTCCTTTAAAAGGGCTGTGGTGAAATAATTTATTACATGTAACCTTAAAGTGGTCTGTTTTTATTTAAATCATTTACTCTGGATTTACAGTGAGCTCTCTGGATTTTATCCTCCTTGGGTTTACCCATACGGATTACCTAGTTTTTCATAAATATATATATATATATATATATATATATATATATATATATATATATATATATGCGCATATCTAATTGGCTTAACTTTGTCTTGTACACGGTTACAATTATGAGACATAATTTGATGAATGATCTCACTATACAAGCACTGGTTTTCTATGACACTATGACAGGGAGTGTTACTGTTGATAATGTTATCAAATAGACGTTTCAGCTTAAAGTTGGCAATTGTATAAAACCAAGATAAACTTAGCTGTCCTTTTAATAATAATAATAATAATGTCTATCGATGAGCAGAAGTATCATTGCCGCGTATCGCGAGGATTTTTTCAGGATAAGACAGCGAAGGAGACTTAGGAGTCACGTCTGGATATATCAATCGAGGATCTGGGCGGAGTTACTAGGCATGAATGTAATTGTTACTGGCCCCACTTGCAAGTTCATGTGCAGCTTTTATCAAAAGCTTTTACCATACAACGCACATTTGGCTGTGATGCATGTGCTTGGTATACTCTTATTAGACTGGGTGTCATGATGGATACATTTGATTTGGCATGCCATGTAGTAACTTAAACGTTGCTGTTCACGAACAGGATTAGTACGGTACATCTTGCCTTGATGCCAGGGTTTTTTTAACATTGAAGAATGAAACATCCAAGCCGGCTTCGATGTCACATCAAGATACTGTGGCGAGTCCTCAACAGAAGATCAGCTGAACAAAATGCATTTCTAACTGGATCCCACCTGCAATGTCATGCACTGTTATTTTTTTTAATCGTGTTAGAATATCACGCATACCTGGCTCTGATACTTGTGCCTGTTATACACTTATGAAACTGTATGGGTTTATTGGGATTCGTATATTCAGCATTGATGTAATGGAATAACCTGTCACCGCTCCCTCCATGAGTGACTACACTATAAGTAGTAACTGCCTATAAGTATCTGTAAGTCAACAGACTTCAGAGACTAGATGGCTAGTTACTCAGCTCTTAGCTGTTATCGAACTCTCTGCCTTCGAACGGAGAAGAACCCGGACGAGGCTATGCCAAAGGACAAAGTCTCGTCCGGGGAGGTAGATAAACCCGAACCCGTTTTTGCGGGTTTACGGGGAATTTTTAGCCCAATCTACGTTCTCAGATTGCTCCACATAAAATTCGGCTTTGTGTCACATCCTACCCCGTGGGGAGGTTAGTAAATATTTCTAGCTGAGACCTGTTACTCAGATCTTAGCTGTTGTCGAACTCTCTGCCTTCGAGCAGAGAGGAACCCGGACGAGGCTATGCTGAAGGTCAGAGTCTCGTCCGGGGAGGTAGACAGACCCGAACAAATTTATGCGGGGTTACGGGGAATTTTTGGCCGAGCCTACGGGTTCGGCTTGCCCCACATTAAATTCCACCTTGTGCCACACCCTACCTTGTTGGGAGGCTAGTAAATATTACTAGTTGGGATTTGTTGAGTACGACTCAGACTTACGCAAGAAATACCAACCTTCCACTGGATTGACTTGCGACGACCTTGTACATAACTGTTACCTTTATTCTTATTTATTGGTTTTTTACAATAAACCTTTACTTATTTTATCCACCTTGTTTTTCAAGTATATATTCCTATTAGCACGGAATATAACAAGTATCAATAAAAGGATGGAAATGAAAGCAAAGAGTAAAAAATAAATGATTTGAACATTCAGTTTGCTAGCGAGAGATGATTACAGGTTGGAAGTTAACGTCGAAAATATTTATAGCAACTCAACTGATTCAACAATTTTGAGTCGTCAAGCAAATGCCTTATGCCTCCAAACAATGTTAAAAGGAACATAAAAAAAAAGACCGAGACTATCGTGCTTATCAAGTGTGAATACAACTGTTATTAAGCGCTTAAGATGGCAATCTAAGTTATAATAGACATTAGCTAGCCTCGGGGCCAATGTCGTTGCGTACATTCCACCGGCGTAGGTGTTCGCGCCTGAGTACAATTCTGGAATTCAAATCCCCCCAAGTTATAAGAGATGGATTGAAGAACTTCTGCAACAATAAAAAAAAAAAAAAATGATAGAAAATTAAAATCTTAATTCCGTCGTGATGGAATTTCGAGAGATCCTTGGATACTAGTACACATGAGAAATAAACAAATTGATAGATTCATTAGCCTCGATAAATCATCTTTTAGGTTAATATCATGTGTATAATTACCCTCCATCTCCCTCCCCTAAAAAACATGAAAGAGTCTTTTAAACACACGCACTGCGCTGTCAGTCACCAGAGACTTTGTGCTCTGAGTTTTGTAGTTGAAAATGTTTTGATTCAAAAAAAAAAAAAAAAATGAATGAATTTACTCAAAGAGTTATGAAAATGCCATATATAGCCAGTTACGTCCCTTGTTTCATTTTTTTTTTTTTCATTTGTTCAAAATATAATCGTCAACACGTGGAGATACAAACAGTTAAAAGCTTTTTTGAAAAGCTAAGCGAAACTGGTTAAAGTAAAAAAAAAAGTAAAACAAATTATTGTAATTGTAATACGTAATTCTTTTATAAAAAAAAATTAAATATATTTTAAGGTAAAAAATAGACCACTTGTTTCTACTTTGAATTGAGGATATTTTTAAAAGTAAATTCTACGAACTGTGGATATTTAATCCATTTGTTCTATCTCTCATTTGTGTGGGTGTATATATATATACAAGCAGCATGGCCCGGCGTTGCCCGTGCTTGATTCAAAAATCGTACGACCCATACAGCAATCGCTATCACTTGACTTAAAATATTTTTGCCCTTCCTTGCCTTTAAAGGAGTGCCCTTTGCCGTGCTGATGTTGCTACATGCCTTACTTCTTGCCTATCTCACACTGCGAATTTTTTCTAAGCTCTATCCTAAACATTAAATCTGTTACGAAAAAAGAACTAAGCAAAATGAACACAAAACGATCAGCTTTAAAAAAGGACTCGTAACTGGAAAAACCGAATGAAAAATGAATGTTAACAACAAATACTTTTTACACCGAACCCAGTTCTGCGGAATCAGAATCAACGCTGAGTTTAAGCAAGTGAATGAGCCAATTGGAGTAAAGTGCCATACAGATTTAAATTTTTCCCACTTGTGACGAATGCAGCTATCAATTTTTTTTTTTTTGCATGCTAGTTAACATTTGTGTCAGTCAGCTGTTGGCTCTCACGCTGGCCAATAGAATCTTCCTGCCTATTCGTGGCAGCCAGCTATCGGCTCTCACTCTGGTCAGTAGAAAATGGCCGCAAACTACATGAAAACTGCTGTAGAAGCATGAAAAAATCGATTATTTTCACTATCGATGGGAGTTGGAAAATGCAATTCGGTGTTGGCTATTCCACTAACTTGGAGCATGTGCATGTAAATTTTGGTGCAAATCCGTCGAAAATTGCGGCCGTGCATTCGTTACACACACACACACACATCCTGCCTTTCATATATATATATATATATATATATATATATATATGGGAAAAGATATATATATTTTTATATACCAGAACAATATTAGGAAAATCAATAACAAAGTGTAAAAATTCTGTCGTGTGACGTGTGACGTGTTTCGGCCTTTAGGACTTCATTGGAATAAATTAATGCTACTTTTGATATCACTATACATGCGCACGAATGAGAGGGGACACTGAAGATTTAAACTTTTAAATTTAAAACTTTTAAAAGTTGTCACATCAACATAAATTAGTCCTTTGAAGTCCTCAACAACGAATCAAGTCACACGAAAAAGAATTCCACTTTTTCATTGATTTTCTTAATTATACTTACACATATTTTGGCATACATACACATAAAGAGAATTTACTTATAGTGTGTAGATTTTGCCATCGAGCAATGGTTAGCATGCTATTACTGCTGTAGTGAATCTTATTATCATTGGAGTAGCCTTGTGCCAGACTTTGCCAAGATTATTTAATAACATATAATATTTAATAAGTATTTCATCACGATAGGTATGTTTTAAAATGCTATTTAAACGCAGAACTTAAAGGCAGATTCTTTGAAATAGACAATCAGGATTGGCGCAACACAATCTTCATTATTTATATTCCCTCCCTAAATTATGTCTAAGCTCAGATTAGTAAATATCCGCCATCTTGAGTAGTGAGTTCGCTCCTCACAGTTGCCCATTTTGAAACCAATTTTAATATTGTTCCCTCAGTACGTAGGTGATCATAGCTCTCCACATCTTTCTTTTCTTTTTGTATGGAAAAAGTAATAGAATAGATTCCCGTTGTCTTCGTTAAAGTTTTGAACTGAGAGTTACCGATCGCTTCTGCTGGCTGCCATCCATATTCTAGCCTCCTATTTAAACCATAGCTGAGGATAGAAAATGGTTTTATAGTGGATCTAGAAAGGTTGCGTGAATATTTAAAATTGTGCTGCAAATAAAATATGCAATATTCACAAACATAAATTATAAGAAATGGCCAAATGGTAACGATATTCAATCACGACGAAAAATACATGTTTGAAACAACAGATTCAATTTTATATACAAAATTTACAATTTCTTTGTTTGTAATGATGTGTGCAAAGGTTTATTTTAGAGAAAAAGTTCTTTGCTGTTTCGGAAATGTTCAATGTCTAAAAAGCTGTCTGCATTTGATTAAAAAGGTTGAATTTTATCTTAGACAAAAGGTTTTTCTATGAAAGATATTGAGTGAAAAAGTTTGTTGTCTAAATTTTTCTAATCTCTCATAAAGAAAGTTTGTTTCTTTGGCGGCAATTTGACACATAATTCCCGTGTGTATGTTTCGCGTGTGTAAGTCTCAAATGCGCCGAAAATTCGTTTGCTATTTCTATTTATAGATTTTTAACAACGAATTCGGCTCAACGGGGCTTGGTAGCTGTTGCGGATTTTTCTGAGAAATGCGTGGGTGAATGTTGTATTTTTTATTTTTTAGCCAATAGGATTTCTTGAAATATTTAAATTTGGAATGAATTTGAGAAAGATTTTTTGTGCCGGTTGAGACTACTTTTGTACAAATTTTGACTGTTTTGCTACGGAAATTTCTCAAAGTTTATTTTTTGTTTAACACCCAATGAAATTCAAGAAAATGTTTGAAACTGAAATGAGGGTTACTAAATTTTCATGCCTCTGTAGAGGGCGTTTTTGGCGAAGAGAATACAACAGAATTGTTTGGAAATTGAACTCAGCTCACCGAATTCCCTTATCGCCTCAGTAACCGTTATGCTACCTCGCATTCATCTAACTAAACAGGTATTGATATTTGCTCGATAAACATTACAACACGGCGAGGCACTTTGGTTATTTACTAAGCTTATCTTTGTCTAGCTCAAGGGGGAAGTTATCGAGCATCAGGTAAGCATCGAATTCACTTTACAGTAGTGATACATAGTCTGTTAAACTTGCCCGCTAAATACTGCCCAGTGTCTAGCGCCCCCTCCACCTAACTTGACATGCGTGTCAGAAAAAGGCTATTAAGAGTATTAAGAAAAATGTTATGTAAGAAGACATTTTCTGTCAATGAATCGTGCAAATGAAGCAAGAAGGCGAGAAGTGGCATAGAAGGCGGGAAAAGCAGGGAGATAGGCCATCCATACATATTATTTCCTCCCTCGTTCCGACTACAAGTGACTTCCATTCCCACCATTTCCGCCATTACTATGGGGTTACACTTTCGCGCCTCCGTGTGCAGAGCTACGTGTGTATAAAGGGGGATGATGAACGGATAAAAAAAAAAGCACGCCTCCTAATCTTTCAATTTCTTCTATTTTCCCGTTTTCTTTTCATTTTTCGCTTATTTGTGTATTAGCTTACACACACCGTAAAAAATGGCGAAATGAAATTGATACTATCTTAAGTTCTTATTAAGTTTTCCCATGAGATTCTTTTAAATATACATTTTTCATTATTATAATTGTTGTGGTCTGCTTTTTCATGGTGTCAGTCTTTTCAATTCCCATTTTCGTAAGCATCTCCGAAAAGTTAGCAATTGTCATAATAAATACGCCACTAATACAAGGGAGATAACTCAGTAAAACAAAAAGTTACCGACATTGCAGATAAAAAATACGGAGTGAACATTTTTTTTTTTTTTTTTTTTTTTTGAGCTAAGGAGGAAAGTACGTGGTAGAGCAATTGAGTTGCCATCACTATGACCAACCCTAAGACCACCAGACTTTTTCTAATGAACTGAAAGATATTGTTTACAGGCTCGAACCTTAAATTATCCCTGAATTAAAACAAGCAACTTCTGAGAAATTTTCTTAAATTGATGTAAAAATATGTTAAATGGTTTGTAGATGTGTTACTGACAGGGTCCAGCGCTGTATTGAACTTCGAGGGGAGCATTTTAAACATGTTAAATATTTTGTTAATCCTAAGAAATGTTGTTTTTTATCTTTCTATATTTCTGAGATGAGGTATTATCTTCGCTATTTACATTATTCGGAGTATTGTCCTGATCTTTGTTGCCATATTTATCACAACGTTTCGGCCGTTGTACGCTCCGGCCTTCTTCAGGTGGTTGGAATGTCGATTAAACATTCCAATCACCTGAAGAAGGCTGGAGCGTACAACGGTCGAAACGTTGTGATAAATATGGCAACAAAGATGCGGACAATGGCCCGAATAATGTAAATAGCGTTGTTGTTTTGATGTAACAGTACTTAGAAATTTTATAAAGTAATTTATTTTTGTATAATAAAAGTTAATAAGTAAATATGGGCTTGACTTTTGCCGTACCCTTAATACCAGTACGCATAATACACACACACACATATATATATATATATATATATATATATATATATATATATATATATATATATATATATACATATATATATATATATATATATATATATATATATATATATATATTGTGTGTATTTAGGCAGCCTCTTTTCATTCATACACGTTTCATTAAATAATATGGACAAGTGTTGTCTATTTTATGTAAATTTCTTTCGTAACATCTGATAAGTTTAATAACATTATCGTTGAAAGAAGAAAGAAATTCACAGTAGTGATCCATATTTTTTAATACAATCTAAGCTTTCGTCTTACTTAAGCCATTATCAAAGATGTCAATTACAACATATTAAACAATATACGGACACGACAGTGATGATAGTCTGTCAATGTTTACATATATGATTTCTAAGCAACGATAAACACGCGCATAATTCCCTCCAGTTGGTCCGGGGTAGTTAAATAGCAAAAGAAAAATTGAACAACCTTGACAGCAACAAACAGGACATTTACGATAAACTACCCCGGACCAACTGGAGGAAATTATGCGCGTGTTTATCGTTGCTTAGAAATCATATATGTAAACATTGACAGACTATCATCACTGTCGTGTCCGTATATTGTTTAATATGTTGTAATTGACATCTTTGATAATGGCTTAAGTAAGACGAAAGCTTAGATTGTATTAAAAAATATGGATCACTACTGTGAATTTCTTTCTTCTTTCAACGATAATGTTATTAAACTTATCAGATGTTACGAAAAAAATTTACATAAAATAAATAGACAACACTTGTCTATATTATTTAATGAAACGTGCAAGAATATATATATATATATATATATATATATATATATATATATAGCACTCAATAATACCTACTATGAACATTGGCACAATATGTTGACCGTGTTTTGTAAATGAAACATTATATAAATAAATACAACAATCTATTTCTAGTTAGCAGTTAATACATTTCTTCCTTGAAAATGGATAAATGTACAGCCGAAATCGCTTGGAAAAATGTAATATTTGGACACTTTTATATAATTTATTTGCTGAAAAGAAAAAAAAAGTACATGAGAAATTATATAAAAAATTTAATTAAAGCACCTAGTCTGTCTTATTTAATGAAACTTGGATAAAAGAAGGATTGCTACCTAAATATACAATATATACATACATATAGATATATATAAATATAAATATAAAAGTGAACGTTGAAGTCAACACTCAGAGGCGACAGGATGTTTCATGCTAGACGCAATCGTCATGCCGCGAGTGTTGGATGTTTCTCGACACTCGTTGCTTGACAATTGCGACTAGCATGAAACAGCCTGTCGCCTCTGAGTGTTGACTTCAATGTTTACTTTTATATTTATATTTACATACGCTCTATCTCTGATATTGAGCACGTTGTCCCATATATATAGCACACTTTAAAACAATATTTCTGCATACATACACACACACACACACATACACACACACACAAACATATATAATATTATTTCCTCGGATTTCTGTCAGGTCAGAAATGGCTCCATGATATTTTACACTGATCATTTTACATAGAGAACGCTCTTCGTAATGTGTTAGGTGTAATTTTTAGTAGATTTTTTTGTATTTCTTTAAGACATGGGCTACCAGGAATCATTGGGTCTATTGGAATCTTTTCCAATCAATCCGAGGGCACCAACTATAACTGGAATTATTGATATCCTCATGTGCCACATTTTTGAGATTTCCATTTCAAGATCCTTGTATTTTGATAGTTTCAAAGATACACTGCAGTCTGCAGGGAGTGCCATATCAATAAGGAAGCACTTTTTGTGGCTGCGGTCTCTAATCAAGATGTCTGGGTGATTAGCTTTGATTATTCTGTCTGCGTGTATTGTTAAGTCCTATAAAATTGTAACAGACCCTATCTCCGTAACCAGGTCCGGGTCTGTGTGGTATTCATACCAATTTTTTTCAGTTCCCTTTCCGTACAAGTTGCAGATTTTCCAGAGCAGATATTGGTCCACTCTGGCATACCGGGTTTTATATTCAGTGGGTGCCAATAGTGGTACAAGATGGTTAATTGTTTCGGTATATGTTACACAATTTTTCAGTATGCGTGCTTGATAATTTCTTGTTAGCAAATATTGGTCCTGTGCAACAAGGTTAAAACCTTCGGTTACAGCTTTTAACCCTGCACTACAGAGCCACTGCTGGGTACGGGGTTTGTCTACATCATCTTGTTTGGTACGGACAGAGTATTGACCGTGAAGCAGTTTTTATCTTGCCATCGTTTCTATATATGTTCGATTGCGTTTGATTTTAATTTCTATTTTTAAGTATTTTGCAACTTCAGTCGGTGTATTGTGCTTTACTTGTATTTCTACACCCATTTGAAACTCCATTTGAAACTCCATTTGAAACTCCATTTGAAACTCCATTTGAAACTCCATTTGAAACTTGTTGGCTTCCTTTATTACGAAATAAATTCGCTTACTATTTTCATGTTCTTTGACACATATCATCATCCAGTCTTCTGTAGTTTCCAGGTATCTTTGAAGAAAAATAGTTAAGTTTTGTAAGATAGTTCTAGTTGAACTAATCCTCTGCCTCCTTCGGATCTGGGCACATACAGACGATCAACATTATCTTTGGGATGATGCATGCTGTAGCAAGTGAGAAGCTTTTATTATTATTATTATTATTATTATTATTATTATTATTATTATTAAATTCGTCCTCATTTACATTCTATTTAATATAGGTTAGGTTTGGTTGTTTTTTGTTTAGCTGCATATCAACCTCTATGAATTATTTAATGCCGAACTCTGAATATTTTTTACGCAAGTTTATGGCTTCAACTACAGATATTTTGTACATAATTTTATATTTTCAGGGTAAATGTATATTTTGTAGATATATATAGTTTGTAGTTGATCTATTGTAGGTGTTATATGGTTCTGTTTAATACAATCCTTTATTTGGGTAAAGCAAGGTAGAAAAATTCTGTTTGTACGAATTTTGATGTCAAGTGGTACTTAAAGTATCGACTGTCTATATTATTCTTTATGCTGATACTACTCTCTTGAGAAAATGAGAAGTCCTACACAGTGCAATGATTATTTTTAATCTCTTGTAAACAGAATCTACCGGGGATCTCGTTAATGCCCTTATCAATACCTATCTTGATTTTATTCAGGGGTTCAATTATTATTATTAGTAGTAGTAGCAGTAGTAGTAGTAGTAGTAGTAGTAGTATTTTAACAGTTGTTTTAATGTGCTATTTTTCTTTTAAATTTTATTTCCAAAAACCTTATATTTATTTTATCAGATTAACAAAATTATTTTTATCTGTTGGACCCGCCATATCTACGAGACACATCAAATTTATTCAGATCAAAAGCCACGACAGCCAAGCTTAAGAAATTTATTATTATTATTATTATTATTATTATTATTATTATTATTATTATTATTATTTATTTTTATTATTTATTATTATTATTATTATTATTATTATTATTATTATTATTATTTATTATTCATTATTTATTTATTATTATTTATTATTATTTCTTCTTATTTATATTATTATTTATTATTATTATTATTATTTATTTTTTAGTATTATTTATTATTATTATTTATTATTTATCATTATTACTATTATTTATTATTATTTATTATTATTCTTATTTATTTTTATCATTATTACTATAATTATTATTATTTATTATTATTATTATTATTTATTATTATTATTATTATTTATTATTTAAAATTATTATTATTATTATATATTTATTATTATTATTATTACTATTATTATTATTATTATTATTATTATTATTATTATATTTATTATTATTATTATCATCATTATTATTATTATTTCCTTGGATTTCTGTTGTATACACATTTCCGTCCGGGTCCTAAACAGAGGCTTAAGGTCAAAAATAGCTTCATGACATTTTGCACTGATCGTTATTGTAAAAAAAAAAAAAAAAAAAAAAAACTATGATCACACACGTTTTACATATCTAAAACTCTTCGTAATGTACGAGCTGTACTTGTGAGTACAATTTTTGTATTTCTTTAAGACATGGGCTTCCAAGAATCCCTTCAATGTGTCGATGAGAATCTTTACCAATCAATCCGAGGACTCCAACTACAACTGAAATTATTGATGTCCTCATTTGCCAAATCTTTTAGATTTCCACTTCAAGATCTTTGAATTTTGATAGTTTTTTTTTTTTGAAAGATCTTACAATCTGCCATGTCAATAAAAAAACACATTCCGTTCTTGTGATCTTCATTACGATGTCTGGGCGAGTAGCTTTGATTGTTCTGTTCATGTGTATTGTAAACTCCCATAAAATTGTTACAGGTTCTATCTCCGTAACCGGGTCTGGTTGGTGTTTATATTAATTTCTTGTAGTTTCCTTCCCATAAAAGTTGGCGATTTTCAACTGCAGATATTGACCCACTGTCTCATGTCGAGCTTTTAATATTCTGTGAATGCTAATACCGTGAAACCTGATACAAGATTGTTAATTGTTTCTAGATATTTATCATAGAATCTACATTATATACTTTTAGAGTTTGCTTGGTAATTATTATTATTTATATTAATATCAAGTTTTTTTATTATTATTATTACTTTTTTATGGATACTTTTTAACCCTTTTAAATTTAAATTCGAGAATTGAATTTGCATTATTTATATTCTTTTTCCCTCTCTCTCCCACTCTCTGTCAAACGATCTCTCTCTCTATCTCTCCCTCTCTCTCTCTATCTCTCTATCTATCTATCAATCTATCTATCTATCAATCTATCTATCTTCTGTTTTCTTCTCTCACCTTTCTTTTGTTTTATTCGATATTTTCTTTTTCTTTTCTTTCTTTCTTCCTTGTTTTTCTTCTTTCTTTCTTTTTCTTTCTTTCTCGTCTTTTCTTTATTTTTGGTCTTCATTCTTTTTTTTTTTTTTTTTTTTGCTTCGTTCCGCTTCTTCAACTCTTCTTCTCTTTCTCTGACCTCATTTTTAAATATTTTACATATTTCCTTTTCCTCCAGTTTAAAAGCACCCTCATCTTCTTCTTTCCACCCCCTTTTTATCTTTCTTTATCCTCCTCATCTTTTTCTCTTCTTCTTCTTCTTCTTCTTCTTCTTCTTCTTCTTCTTCTTCTTCGTTTTCTCTTTCTTCCACCACGTTCATTTCGCCGCCTTCTATTTTTTCCTTAACTTTTCTAATCTTCAAGTCTTTCTTTCCTCATTCTTTCGCCTCGTTTTCATTTTCATTTACTTTCTTTCTTCTTTATTGAATGACTTTTCTCTTCCTTTATTTTCTTTTCTTTCGATCTTTCTTTTCCTCTCCACATTCTATTCTTTCTGTTTCGTCTTCTTATCTATTTTTTTCTTCCTCTCTTTCTCCTTTCCTCCGTTTACACCTCCACTTTGGCTGTATAAAGAAAGTACAAGGGGAGCCGCCATATTGTTTTTTTAATCTCCATTCTTCTAAGTATTTAAGCCATTACACACACGCACACGCACACACACATACACAGATACACACACACACATATACACACACAAACACACATATACACACCCATCATGGGTTAGACCTTGAGAAAGACCAACCTGATATCTTTTTCCTCTTATTGTAGTCGAAGACAAACAATTATGAACATTTTCTATTTTGCCCGTGTTTTATTCTGTCTTTTCACTCTTCGGATTTAATCCACACGACGGGAAAAGGTTTTCAGTTCCTTTTTCCACTTGGACCTTGTATTTTGAGTAAGAAAGATGAAAATTTTATTATTCCGGTGCACGTCAAAGGAGCCGGCGAGGGAGACTGGTAATTGGTATTCTTAAGAGATCTCTTACATCCGTCTGGGGATATAGACCCCAGATTTCTGGGACTTGAGCGGGTCTCTAAGTGATGGCTGGGATACGGAGGCAGAATAGAAAAGGAAGGAAAGAAGGAAGGTAGAGAAAGGACGAAGTAAAGGAAAAAAGAAAGTTAGAAATAAATCACATTAAAATGGAATATAACAGTGAGAAAAGAGGAAAGAATAAGGGCTGACAGTAGAAGAAAGAAAGAAAGAAAGAAGAAAAGAAAGAAGAAAAAGAGGACAAAGGAAACAAAGAAAGAAGGAAAGAATAAAGGCTGACAGTAGAGGAAGAAAGAAAGAAAGGGAAGAAGAAAAAAGGACAAAGGAAACAAGTAAACAAAGAAAGAAAAAAGAACGAAAGAATAACGGCTGACAGTAGAAGAAAGAAAGAAAGGATAAAGGAAAGAAGAAAAAAGGACAAAGGAAACAAAGAAAGAAAAAAGAAGGAAAGAATAAGGGCTGACAGTAGAAGAAAGAAAGAAAGAAGAAAGGAAAGAAGAAAGAAAGGACAAAGGAAAAAAGGAGTAAATAAAGAAAGTTAGAAAAACGAAATAAAGATTAAAAAAAAATAAAAGGAAGAAAAAGGGAAGAAATCTGAAGTATACAAATATCAAATAAATAAAAGGATAAATGCAATAGATTGATTTGTAGTGGAGGAAATTATATATATATATATATATATATATATATATATATATATATATATATATATATATATATATATATAATACATAAAAAGTCAGAGTTTAATCAGATCAGGAAACAGAAGTGTTTAAAGTGCTCAATACACGTGTGAAAAAAATAAAATGAAAATAAAAATAACATAAAGGAAAAAAAGAAAAAACACTCAGTAAAATCAACTATGAACATGGGCATCGCTATGTTTTTGAAATTAGAAAAAGAAACGTCCCACCGCTACAGAAACAGTCATACATACATATATATCAGACTGTTTCGCTATATCACAGCTCTTCATTGTGGCTAGATGTGTGGTTGCATCAAACTAGGATTGAAATTCGGCTGTATTGGTGTTAGTCGGAGATTCTACCACTAAGCCGTCGGCGTACGGCAGAGACGAAGGTGAATTTTAGCGTATTTATTTTTAAATAAACACTCAGTAACTGAGAGGACTCGACTCGCTTTACCGAAGAGACTTAATAGCCGTAATAATCACCGTTTACAAACTTACACATCCTCTTCCAGAGAGCTGAACCGAAATATTTTTTCTTCACACACACACACACACACACACATATATATATATATATATATATATATATATATATATATATATATATATATATATATTGAACAATAAAAATTAAAAAATTAAAATCCTCAGACACACTGGGTTGTAGATTAATATTCTTTCGTTTTTTTATTATTATTCCATTTAGATTCCTCGACTAGTTTCGGCCAAAATGGCCATCATCGGGAGGAGAAATATTTCTGCTTGCTGCTAGCACTAAACTACAGAAATGAATGTCTTGATGGAGAAAATGAACTTTTGTCTGTAGTTTTCATTTGTTTTTTTATTTTTTTATCTTTTTAACATGAATCTTTTAACATTCCTTGTGTTGGTCGAACAGTCTCTTTTAAGTTGTTATTTGAGATAAGAGCTGGATGCTGCTATGAATTCTCTGGTCAGTTTGACAGTTTTATTGGACTTGGTGAGGGGATGTGTCTCTGTTTAGTGTTTGTTTGTGTGTGTGTGTGTGTTATTTGGTTCTTAGGGAGTGAGTGAGTATGATATGTGTAAGCGTGTGTATTGCTGTGGCTGTGTGTTATATATATATATATATATATATATATATATATATATATATATATATATATATATATATTCAGTTAAAACTATTAAAAACATCCTTGATGATGGCTAATAGAATAACCGAATGCGTTCAAATATATTAGGACATTTTTACACCCTTTCTGTTCAGAAATGTAAATACTTATAAAGATGCAAGAAAAACCGAACAAAAAGCTTAATTGCAGTCTTCAATGAAACTAATATAAAAAAGGGACTGCTTCCCAAATACACAATTATATGTATATATATATATATATATATATATATATATATATATATATATATATATATATATATATTAAACGACGTATTTTTTAATTGATTCAAACGCTCTTTTTAGTGGATACCCGTATTTGAGTAGACGCCCCCTTTCTTTTTAAAAGGATTTATTTCGTCCACCGGCCTGCGTACTCGTACTTTTCTTTATTATGTTTTCTCAGGGCCGCAGGCCTGTAGACAAGATAATATAGTTTAAAATAAACGGGGGGTCTACTCAAATACGGGTATCCACTAAAAATAACTAAAAATAACGTTTAAAGTAATATATATATATATATATATATATATATATATATATATATATATATATATATATATATATATATACATACACTATGAAATGGACAAAGTCCGACAGTTACTTTAAGATATTTTTTTATGTTTTTATTTTAAGATATTTTTTTTATGTTGAGATATTTTTTATGTTTTTATATATACATATATATATATATATATATATATATATATATATATATATATATATATATATATATATATATATATATATATATATATATATATATATTTATTTATATTATTTGTCATATTAATTCATTGAGTCTAGAACAAGAGTTCTCAACTGAATGTAGAAAACAGTGGAAGGCCGTTTCGTCCTTTTTGGCACTCAATCATCAGTGCGCATCCACTACCGATTATCGAACCCGGACCGATACGAAACTAACTAGGCTCAATATAGCACTATATTGCGTCTATTCAGCTTCATCTCCGCTAGCCGAGTGGTATGATGCTTACGTCGTTTCGTAGCGATCCGGGTTCGATTCACGGTTGTGGTTACGCACTGCTGATGAGTCCCAAAAAGGACTTTCTGCATTCTGTTTAGGTTTTTTCTTCTAGACTCAATGAATTATTATGAGAAATTATTTACATCTCCATGTATTTCTATCATATATATATATATGTGTGTGTGTGTGTGCACTACAAGGATCAATGTTGAAAATAATTTTTTTTTTACAGAAAAAATATAATGTCATTGCTTGTCAATGACATTTATTATCTGGTGAATATTAATGTAATAGACTGAATTTTATACATTGAAAATTTCGGATCAAAATTTACGATAAAATTTCATTGATGTATACAGAAATACATGCGCTAATATATATATATATATATATATATATATATATATATACATATATATATATATATATATATATATATATATATATATATATATATATATATATATATATTGAAGATGAAAAGAAACCCGCTGAAATAGATACCAGCATAAACAAGGTTTGTACAAAGTGACATTTCAGAAACTAACTTATCAAAAAGTCATTTTTGAAGATAGATAGATAGATAGATAAAGGAAGGAAGAAAGGAAAGAAAGAAAGAAAGAACAAACAAACGGACATATATAAACAATTTATGCATCTATGCACATATATACATATTAAAATAGATGCATAAGTACGAATACACTTACATATATACAAGCATACATATAACTCATATATAAGCTATGTATCTATCAGGTTGGTGCAAAAATAATGTCGTTTTTTTGACGTTAAAAAATACACCAACCTAATAGATAGATAGATAGATAGATAGATAGATAGATAGATAGATAGATAGATAGATAGATAGATAGATAGATGAGATTGGAAGCAAGGGATGCACATATTGTAAAAAGAGATGAATCCATAACGACACACACTGAAATAGTACAATAAAGAACGAAGTTTAACCAACAGACATGGAAAGAAATACGACACGATAAAGTAGCAAAAGTTACCAACGCAACAAACCTACGAGAAATTCGAGTAATCTGTTTATTCAATGTGAGTTTTGGTCGTCACGAACGTTCAGTTATCAAGATTATCATCTGCAGTGACAAGGCAATATATTTAGAATGGGACTGGAATCAGTTCAGAATCCATGTTTAAATCTTCTAAATCTATCCTTGCCTCCAATTCCTGTTTTTGACCTTTTTGACTTTTTCATATCTCTTCTCTATTTTAGTTATCATTGTTTGTTTATTCATTTCACTGTGTTTGTCTTTCATGACGATCAGAAGTAGTGTTTCTTACCTTTTTATTGGGAGTCAGCAGGAGGGGGGGCTTATTATGAATATGAGTCAAAAGAAATCGGAGTCAGATAAGATGTCATTTAAAACGCATTTCTTTTACGAAATGTCCACCCAATACAGAATCCAATTGCCACACAAGTTGGAGATAAGAGGAGGAAATAGGCAGTGATTACGTGATATGTAGTTGAGAAAACGGTTGACTCTCGACATGAAGTGGTTAAAATCTTAGTAATCTAAAAAGCATCTTTTTGAGAGTCTGTTCCACAAAGTTACAATTCATTTGAAGGAGTCGTCTGAGTGGAAATTCCTCTTTACCAACAGAATACTCAGTATGGCGGGTCTGAGCTGTAATGGTCTGAACTTGTGGAATCAAGGAATGTAGCGCGTCTGAAGATTTATCAATGGAAAGAGCGGTAGAATAGCGAGAGGCTTTCGACGTTTCGCGTGTGGGAAAAAGTTTTAGGTTGT
>OZ010593.1:5036512-5069012 GCA_963932145.1 Acanthosepion lycidas | reverse complement strand
GTCCCATGTGATCGCCTATGTCCTGAAGGGACGCAGCATATAAATAAATAAATAGATGTTAACGCTCTCTTGTTGGGGAATCAGAGGCAGATGATGATATGTCGGACTCTGTGTAAAGGATTGGTGTGGTTATTTAGGCCACAATAATGAGGTATCAGTGAAGTGTGAATCAAAGTAACGACACAAGAGAAATGGCGCACAAGATGAGATCACAAAGCTATCATGCGTTGGTAGTTCTTTTGATGGAAAGTAAGAAAGAATATTATCTATCTATCTATCTATCTATCTATCTATCTTACCCTGTTCTTTATCAATCTATTTAGTCTGTTCCTATCTATGTATCTATCTTAGTCTGTTCTTATATACCTATGTATCCTATATATCTATCTACGTGTCCCGATGTATTTCTTTCTTTCTAAGATTATTTCTATCTATCTATCTATCTATCTATCTATCTAACTCAGTCTGTTTATTATCTAACTATCCATCTATGTATTTATCTATCTATCTATTACTGTCTATCTATCACTGTCACTGTCAGCCTATTTCTATCTATCTATCTATCTATCTACCTACTGCACTTAATCCCTGTCAGTATTTCTTTCTTTCTATCTATCTATCTATCTATGAGTCCTATATTTCTTTCTTTCTATCAATCCTAGATTATTTCTATCACAATATGCCTCTCTCTCTCTCTCTCTGTCTCTCTCTCAAGAAAGAAAGAAAGATATGACGCGACTGCCCTAGCTCTATAGATATATTGAATGGAAAAACATCATAAAAGCATTAGCCTTTCGATGTCAATGACATTTCTTCCCGGATAAACCTACGCTCCGCCATGAAATTCATACCTGAATGCGACATTATATACGGCCTGTTAATTATTTTGTCCAACCTCCAATCTGTCTTGTCGAAAGCCGTCTGAGACCACCTACGGTAAATCAAGAGACGATCCGCGTCTCGTTACTGACGTATTTGTTATGCTTGGCTCGATTGTAAAACTTTTTTCTACTTATGCAAACATCGGTGTTATTTTGCTTTCGACGCTGGAGTGGAAGAGGTTCCCAACGTTTCAAAATAACCAAAAGAATAGGTAACAAGAATAAATTCGAAGTAATTCTTTAAAAAAAAAATATGCAAGACGGGAATGAATCAGCAATGAGATTAACTTGAAGAGTTGGTGGTCTACTGGCCATCTGCAAGGCGGCTATAGCTCCATACAGTGGGACCTCGTTTATCCGAACGAGACGGCTGGATAGGATTTTGTTCGGCTAATTGTTTGTTCGGATAGCCGATCCTTTCATAAAAACGGGGCAAAAAATCAGGTTTAAAGGATTTAATTTCCCTCAATTGCCAAATGTGTAAAAATACGGAATATTGCTTAAAAATGAAGTTGATCTATTTTACAAATAAAATCTCTCGTCTCGCTGAAATAAAGAAAGTCTTTATGTGCTGTGTGCCTTCAGGGCGTAGGCGATCATGACTCTCCACAACTTCCTTTCTTTTGTAGCTCTTAATAAATGTTGTCTTTTTTGTTATTTCTCCTAATGCTTTAATTTCCTATGTCCGTCTTCAGTCTGTCTTGTCAGTATCAGATTTTCCAAGCCTTCTTTCCTCATTATGTCCCCTTTCAACTGTCTCTTCCTGATGTTAAGTATAAGTTTCCCTTTCGTTTTTATTTTCTCTAAAACTTCGTAGTTGCTCACATGTTCGATCCATAGCATCCTCAGCATCCTTCTGTTGAACCACATCTCTTCCTCATTCGTGAGGAGATTGTACAGCATTCACTGCTATATAGGATAATTGATATCGCGTAATAGTCCAATACTCTTTTCTTTGTTTCTAATGAAATTTTCTGTTTGTTATCGGCAGTTGGAAAGCACTAATTTATATCATATAGCGCAAGATGCCTTTTAAAAACTAAGCAAAATATTAAGGTAATTTTCTTAGCGTAGCTTAGATGTGGCACAAGGCCGGAAGTGTGGAGCACCCAATGAGGATCGAACTCACTAATCTCTCGTAATTGATCTAGCGAGGCAAGTTTGCTAATCATTACATCACGTCGAATGATTTTCTAAGTGTAAGGTAGATGGGGCACAAGGCCGGAAGTGTGGAGCACCAAATGAGGATCAAACTCACTAATCTCTCGTAATTGATCTAGCGAGACAAGTTTGCTAATCATTACACCACGTCGAATGATTTTCTAAGTGTAAGGTAGATGTGACACAAGGCTGGAAGTGAGGAGCACCCAGTGAGGATTAAACTCAATATTCAACTGTAATTGTAATTGTAAGAGATGTTTGATAATATTACACCCCGTCGAAATTTCTCAAAATGATTTTCTAAGCGTAGCTTAGATGTAGCACAAGGCCGAAAGTATAAGGCACCTAGTGAGGATCGAACTCACTATTCAGACCTAATTGATCTAGCGAGACAAGCTTACTAACCATTAGAGCACGTCGAAATACCCTATTTAAAGTATTAAGAAACAGAAAGATTTTCTTAGAAATAAAGAAAAGAGTACTGAACTGTTATGTAATATCAATCCTCCTATATAGTCGCTGTTTCCCCCTTTTTCTATGTGTGTGTGTATGTGTATGTGTGTGTGTCTTTGTATGTGTGTAGCATTGGTTCATCAACTGTCGACTGAATTGGCGATGCTCAAGTTATGTCCAGTCATGGCAAAGAAGAAATGAGCGATATTAACATCGTGATTTTCCAAGCGTAGTTTAGATGTGGCACAAGGCCGAAATAAGGGGCGCCCAGTGAGGATCTTAAGAGTCATTGAAAAAAAAATGGAATTAATTATCAAACATATGCCTTGAGAAACTTTTGCAACGAATGTAAAAAATTTGTACTGCAGTATTCAAGGCTAAAGGAGGATATTTTGACGAGAGCAATATTTAGTGATAAAATGCTTTTTTCTTTTAAAAAAAATCCATGCCTCGCTTTTTTTTTTAACAATGTATAATAATACACTAGAGTTCAAAAGTTTGAAGTCAACCCCCAGAATTAGTACAGGATGAGCTTGACAGAGGAGAGAAGACTATCCATCCCCAAAATGAAAAAGAGCTCTTAACAGCCATTGAAAAAAAAAATGGAATGAATTATCAAACTTATACTTTGAGAAACTTTTGCAACGAATGCCCAAAAACTGTGCTGCAGTAATCAAGTCTAAAGGAGGATATTTTAACGAGAGCAAAATTGAATCTTGACTCTTTGAACTTGCGTTCCTGAGCTTCTGAGTCAAAATTCCCAAATAATTGGTATATAAGACAACTAATATCAAACCAGAACACAAGTGTTTACCCACCGTTCAATAGGCGGCTTGGCATTACGTCATTTTTTTTCTACCACCGGTAAAACGGCCATCAGGGCTCAAAAGGGTTAAAAGTGCTTTTTTATGTTATAATAAAATTTCTATTAAAAAATCCTGTCTCACATTTTTTTAACCAAGTATAATGATTTTCTCTTATTTAAAGTATATATATATATATATATATGTGTGTGTGTGTGTGTGTGTGTGTGTGTCTGTGTCTGTGTCTGTGAGAAAGAGAGAGAGAGCAAGAGAAGTTGTTTTATGTGTATTCGCTATTGTACTAATATAAAAGAATAAATGATTAATATATTCACCACAATGAAGAATATGTGCGTGTGTCTGTTCGCGCACATATAACGATTTTTGGGGTGTATATCGTCGAATGAACTTTTAAATGTAATCTCTCTCTCTCTATATATATATGAACAAATGTAATCTATATATACGTGAAAAAAAGAGCGCTTTTAGAGTCATTAAAAAATGAATGGAATCAATTATCAAACTTATACTTTGAGAAACATTTGCAACGAACCCCAAAAATTGTCCTGCAGTAATCAAGACTAAAGAAGGATATTTTGACGAGAGCAAAATTTAATCGTAAAATGCTTTTTTTTTTCTTTTTGTCATGATAAAATTTCTAATAAAAAATCATGTCTCACTTTCTTTTAAATAATATAATTATTTTCTCCTATTTAAAAATTAGCTGGGGTTGTCTCAAACATTTGGACTGTAGTCTATATAACAAAGCGCATACTATATTTTAATCATTTATTGAATAATATTTCCCGTTGTGAATAAGCACAATCAGTCAGTTTTGTGCCATGCGTGATACACGTTTAGCCGATCATGTATCTTTTGATACATAACTGACGAGGCAGATTTTTTTCCCCCGCAAATAGTTGACATTTGTTTCTGCGGTAAGCCTGTTGCTATCCACAGCTATAGAACCTTTTATTTAATCATATCTGTGGGGGGGGAGAGAAGAAGAGGACTCATACCTTTCCCCAAGGTTATTAGCAAGTAAGTGAATGTAATGGATTCGACTGGAATTCGAACTCGGCTTTACCGATTCGTCAATCCGAACCGCTAGCCATTACTCTACCGTGTCTCCTCCTCTAATACATTTTTTAAACAGTTGTGTTAAAAATGAAGAATCAATAAGAATGACATCCATCAAGATAAAATTATGTCAAGCTGGCGTTCAAAATTGATCCTTTCCTATTCGTGTTGTCTTGTTAAATATTTGGGAAAATATCCACGTCAATGACACGCGACAATGAACTGAACGAATAAACACTTGAGTAAACTTTAGCCACTAAAATCCATAGCTGTTCAGACAGTTTTTTTTTATTCCCTTCAGAATATAGATGGTCATGACTCTCCACGATTTCCTTCTTTTTTTACCTTGACTTTTTGGGACAGTTGAGTGATTTCCCATTACCACGCCTTTGAATTCAGATATGTTCTTATAGACTGACAGCCAATTTCTTCTTCTTCTTCTTCTTCTTCTTCTTCTTCTTCTTCTTCTTCTTCTTCTTCTTCTTCTATGTGCCGTATCCCTTCAAGACGTTCGCGATCATGGCTATCTTCAGTTTCATGCTCTTTGTAGCTCAATAAATGTTGTCTTTTTGTTATCTCTCCTAAGCCTTGTATTTTCAATCCATTTATTCAAGATCGCCAGGTAAGTTACGTGTTGTTTTCTTCTCTCCTTCTTGCCTTCAATCTGTCGTATGAGTATCAAATTTTCCAAGCCTTCTTTCCTCATTATCTGCCCTAAAAATTTCACCTGTCTCTTCCTGGTTTTAAGTATAAGTGTCCTTTTTGTTTCCATTTTATTTAAAACTTCGATGTCCGATCCATGGTATCCTCAGCATTCTTCTGTAGAACCACATTTCTATTGCTTCAAGTCCTATCTTCATCTTTGAGGAGTTGGTTCAGTATTCACTGCCATATATGTGAACAGTTCAGTACTCTTTTTTTTTGTTTCTAACAATTTTTTTCTGTTTCATAATACTTTGCTTGGCTTTTGGAAGGCGTCTTTCGCTATGCCAGTGTATCTTTGGATTCCAGTGTCGCACTTTAACAGCCAATGTTAGATAGCCTACTCTACCCTGTTATTTAACCCAGAATTGGAAGGAGAATAGGTTGATAGAGTCTCTTAAACCATTGGTAGAGACTCTATCTAGCTACAGGCTTTATGATGGTCGCGGGGTCGAATCGTTAAAACGTTATCGATCTGATCAAAAGAGCAGAGTTCGAATCTGATCAAGGCCAATTTGTCCATATTGGCTTGGGAACATGACCTTCGCGTGCAGTAGATTTGCAATTTGCATTTGGTAATACAAATGTGCCTGAGCTGGTGTCTGCAGCAGGGATTATATAGTAGTCGTGCATCCAGCCATTATATTCTTCGCTAATGATTGCCGCGTGTGAAATTTGCGCGGTCAAATACACACACACACACATACATATATATATATATATATATATATATATATATATATATATATATATGAGGCATAGTAGAATAGTGGATGGCGGCTCGGATTAAGGAATCGGAGAGCCGATTTTGAATTCCAGTCGAATCCATTACACTCACTTACGTGCTAATACCCTTGGGAAAGGTATTAATCCTTTTCTTCTCTCTCTATGGGAGAAGAGGATTTTGGGTAAATAGCAGAACAGACTGGGTTCTATAGCCTTGGATGGCAACTTGTCTAGGAGTAGGACAACTCTGAATTCAAGACCAGCAGAGGGTCGTTTGGGTGTACCAGGTCTCTGCATTCGGCCCTTCAAAAAGTGTGGTTGGTTCTGCACAAGGCCTTCACCACTATAATCAAATCATATGTGCTGGTGTCTGGCTGTCAGTTCCCAGAGTCAAGCAGCCCAGATCCTAGAAACTGAGAAGCTTCACCCTCAAATACGACGGGAGATTCCACAAGATATATATATATATATATATATATATATATATATATAATTATTTATTCGAAAATTATAACATAATTATGTTATAAAATCACTACAAAAATAGCCATTTTGTTTCAACACCTCTGGTGTCTTATCAAGTGATGATATTGATGTTGAATTCTCTCTACTCTGTATTGAGCCCTCTTTTAAGAATAGTAATTGTTGGCAATTGGAATTTATTCCATATACACCAATCCTATACTTGTATATATATATATATATATATATATATATATATATATATATATATATATATATATTAATCGAGTTCTCCCCAAGCAAGTTAGTAAAGCCACAAGGGATTAATAGGTGTGGAGGAATTACAGGAACATTACTAAGGATCGAGAACAAAAGAAGAGTAATCAGGAGAACAATAGATAGCGATTGACATCGCATTTAAATTTTTAAAGAATCAAATATCAAAGTTGACTGAAAAGCATGGAGCCGGAAGAAAGTTCCGCAAACAAGAAGTGCGGGAAAAAACTTTTAGCATATAACTTACGGTTAAATCTATCCAATACAACTGTAAATTGATGAAAACTTGTTACCAATCTGGTAATGCTCTTAAATTCATAAAGTCTAGGTACCATAGGGAAGAGATCATCCGAGCAGTTACCATAAAAGTTTTTTTTATAGAAAAGGCACAAAGGGGCAACTTTACGGTGAGGGGAAAGTGGCTGAAGCTAAGATGCCAGGTCAGGACCAATAATATTGCTGATTCTTCTTTGGATTTTATCAAGGATAACCAGATATACAGCAGGAGTACCGAATCGTATATGGCAGGGAACACCGGACATATTATAATCATTTCACCCCAAGCAAGACAATAAAGACACTAGGACGCAAGGGGTTACTGAGTATTAGAGAATATGGGAAAAAACATTATTAAAGACAATAAAAGAACATGAATCAAGAAGACAGAAGATAACGATTGACATTGCATTTTATTTTTTGAAAGTCAAAGTTGAATTGGAAGCAAGAAGCTGGAATGAGATCTACAAGCGAGAAGCGCGATAGAAGAAACTGCTGGCATAGAAGTTACGGTTCCATCTAGTCATTGAAAGAAAGAAAGAAAGAAAGAAAGAAAAGAAAAGAAAAGAAAAGAAAAGAAAGAAAAGAAAAGCAAAAAAGGAAAGGAAAGAAAAGAAAAGAAAACTTTGATAAAGCACTCAAAAGACGTAGAGAAAGCCAGTCTTGGGTAACTTTAATTGGTTTCTTCATGTTTCTCACTGACCACAAATATATTAATTTACTTCCAGGCAACGGGCCAACTCTCTTTAATCGTCCTGTCGCCGATTCTGATTTAATGTCAATGTCTTTTTCATTTTCAATGTTATCTTACAATGTCATGCCTAATTAAAATTTCTGTTCTCTCTTTCCTCTCCAGGTAAGTACCTCAGTGTTTCCTGTGGGCAAATTGACAGATCGGACAGAATGAACTGCGACGGAGAAACCCGGACACGTTAGAGTTCGTTTACGTATGGGCGATAGGTGGGATTTGAAGGTTAGTAATGTGTGAGAGCAGGGACAATATATATATTAGGTTGGTGCAAAAAAATGACGGTTTTTGGCGTATTTTTTACCGTCAAAAACCGTCATTATTTTTGCACCAACCTAATATATATATATCGATGTATTGTCGTATGAGTCGTTCACGTTAAGCTAGAACTGAACGTCTATCTCGCTACTTTCCACTGAAACGCACAACATATTAAATATTTTCATTCAGCTATTTCAGTATTTTTTTTCATTGCAGTAAATTAATGTTCTCGTACTTTGGCTAATTTGCAGTCTAGGACCCGCGCTCAGTTTCTATTAAAATTTTTCTAAATTGTTACATTTACGTGTAAATGTACAGGTTTAATTAAAAAATAACGACGAAAATTTGATAAAATCTACCGTTTTGGACTAAAAGTACGGACTCATTCGCATCGCGGCTACAGCATGGCAGCCATTACTAGAGTTGTTTGCATACATTTGCCGCTGAACAACCATGCGCGGAAGCTTCACTTGCCTTGATTATTGCGCACGCAATACGCAAACTTCGCGCGAAATTTAAAAAGTGCATAATTATTTACAAAATACAAAAAATGCTAGAAAAGGAATTAATAATAACAATTTTTTTTCTCGCGCAGAACCCTTGCGCACTAACTGAGACGAGTAAGATCAGTAAAAAGGCCGTTAACTGAATAAGCTTCCGGGCATGGCTGTTCAGCAGCAAATGTATGCAAACAACGTCAGAAATGGCTGCCGTGCTTTAGCCGCGAATGAGTTCAAACTGTTAGTGTTAATAAATCCAAAACGGTAGATTTTATCAAATTTTCGTGGTTATTTTCGAATTAACCATTTGCATTTATATGTAAATGTAACAATTTGGGAATTTTTTTTTTAATAGAAACGGCTCCTAGCGCGGATCCTAGACTGCAAATTTAGCCAGCACTTTTAGTGGTGAATTTTCGGTGGGTCAAGGTCACCTGACGGTGAAGAGAACATAGAAAGTAACGCTGACCTACGGAATGTTTTGGTGCAAGCCAATTTATACATTTTCTTAACTAATTAGTCCACACGTCAAGTGTATTTTACTGCTTTGCTCCATAATTTGCTGTAGAGAATTTGAATAATTTTTTAAGTGACTATTCATAGCCAATTTTCTCATAATGTTTTAATTGATTCTGAATACCTCCTACAAAAAATAAGGTATGACGATTATCGAATTCCTGATTGCTCAAATACATCATCTTTATATTATCATAATGCATTGTGATAATGTATGGTGATAATGTGTGGTGATAATGTGTGGTGATAATGTATGGTGATAATGTGTGGTGATAATGTGTGGTGATAATGTATGGTGATAATGTGTGGTGATAATGTGTGGTGATAGTGGCAGTGTAATTGTATTATTCTAAGTTGTTTTATTTACACTATTTACATTATTCGGACTATTGTCCTCATCTTTGTCGCCATATTTATCACAACGTTTCGGCCGATGTACGCTCCGGCCTTCTTCAGGTAGTTGGAATGTCGAACTGACCCCTTTATTTCGCTCACTAGGATAGACTGTTCTAGTTCCACGTGCCATGTCTAATGTATGTCAGTTATCAGTTATCTCCTGTTAATTCACGTCTCCAAGTTCTCCACTGCCTTAACCAGGTATTGAACTCACAGCTCTTTGAGTCCTGTCACTGGATCTAACCAATGCCTTTATCCACTGTGCCATGTGTCCTTGAAGAAGGCCGGAGCGTACAACGGAGGAAACGTTGTAATAAATATGGCAACAAAGATGAAGACAATAGTCCGAATAATATAAATAGTGTACATAATACCTCATCTCAGAAATATAGACAGATACTGAAAACAGGGGGAAACGTTGTAATAAATATGGCCACAAAGATGAGGACAATAGTCGGAATAATGTAAATAGTGTACATAATACCTCATCTCAGAAATATAGACCTATACTGAAAAAAGGCCGAAACGTTGTAATAAATATGGCCACAAAGATGAGGACAAAAGTCCGAGTAATGTAAATAATGTACATGATACGTCATGTCAGAAATATAGACAGATACTGAAGGGCCGAAACGTTGTAATAAATATGGCAACAAAGATGAGGACAATAGTCGGAATAATGTAAATAGTGTACATAATACCTCATCTCAGAAATATAGACAGATATTGTTTTTATTTGTTATTATTAATAATAATAATCAAATTCATCACAAGCAATTCAGAAAATCCACCAAGACACAAGGGATTACTGGCTGTGAACGAATTTGAAAGCAGAAGACTTTAAGGAGCGGGAACAATTGAAGAATAATCAGGGAGACAGTAGATAGTGATTGACATTACATTTAAATTTTTGAACATCAACGTTGGCCGGAAAGCATGGAGCCGGAGGAGAGTTCCACAAGCAAGAAGTATGAGAAAAGAAACTGTTAACATAGAACTTACGGCTGCATCTAGCCATTTCAACTCTAAATTGATGAGACCTTGTTGCCAATCTAGTACTACGCTTAAATTCATAAAATTTAGCTATCATAGCGAAGATTTCTTCCGAACACTTACCATGAAGGTATTTATAGAAAATGCACGGAGAAGCAACTTTACGGCAGTGAGAAAGTGACTGAAGCCGAGGCACCAGGTCAGAGTCAATAATATTGCTGATTCTCCTTTGGATTTTATTAAGAATCTCGAAATAAATAGCAAGAGCACTGGCCCAACACTGGCCCAGCAATATTCAAAGCATGGGCGAATGGTAGACATATAGATATGTAAGATAGATTCTGGGTAGAAAAATTGTCTATCACGACACAGTGAACCAACTTTCTTAACAGCTGACCTAGCAATGGATTTAATATAGTCTTTTCACTTCATGTCAGATGAGATCGTTGGCCCGAGAAGGCACAATATTCTAAGCATGGAAAAATAGTAGACTTATAGATATTTATGATATATTCTGGAGAGAAAAATTGTCTATCACGACACAGTGAACCACCTTTTTTAGCAGCTGACCTAGCAATAGATTCAATGTAGTCTTTCCACTTCCTGTCTAAGCAGAATGTTAATCAGACGAACGAATCACTCTCCTGGATGTCAGCATCGAGCATGCCGATGGAATACAGAAAAAGGTTTCTCAGACGATTAACAGAGAGCAATTTAGTTTTAGTGGTGTTAAAAGTAACAAGTTATTCGTTGCCCCAGTTAACAACAGACTATAGGTATTTTGTGAGATCAGCGGTCGATTTGACCTTATCGAACTGATCAGAATTAGTATCGGGACAGGAGTAAATGGTGGTGTCATCAGCAAAGATACGAAGTTGATATGAATGGAAACATTATAAAATCCCTGGATATAATTTACATAGCTTACATGAATCATTTGTGATAGAAACATTAGTTTGTTTTGTCATATAATTTAACTCTGAAGTGAATACATACAGTGCTGTTCGATAAAAGTGACTCACCTGATTTTTTTTACTAAATGTTCTCTTTTCCGATGAAATGAAAGTTGAGCTAAATTCAAAGGATAAGCGATCTAAAATCCGAAGAGGCTTTGAAAGCTCTTTGAAATTAGCATTAAGTACTGTCAAGCATCCGTTCAGTATAATGTTCTGGGGATGCTTTTCTTTTCATGGAACTGGTTTCTTAAAACCTATTGAAAAGACACTCAGGAGCGAGCAGTACAAGAGAATTTTAGAGTCTTGTCTGCTCCCTTCTGCTGAAAGGGTACAAATCGACCCCACCGAGCTCATTTTTATGCAGGATAATGCTCCCTATCACAAATCAAAATTGATGAAGGAATACTTTGATGAGAAGCAGGTGAGTGTTATGACATAGCCGCCCCAATCTCCTGACCTCAAACCCATAGAAAAATTGTGGAGCATTATAAAGTACAGGCTCTCGAGAAAGCAGTTGAGCAACAAAGAGGATTTGATTGTGAATTTCATATCCGAATGGAATTCAATGCTTGGAGATGAGATTTGCCAGAACCTAATCAAGTCAATGCCAAAAACAGTTGAAAAGGTTATTCAAAATAAAGGAGGGCCCATAAATTATTAAATATTTCGAACTATATTACCTATTATAAATAAATTATACCTCTATTATTCTTTATTTAAAGCTGTTCGGTTATGTTTCTATTGATTACTAGTTGCAGGAAATAAGTGAATCACTTTTTTTGCACAGAGTTTTTCCCTAAATCTCATTTATATCCAAAATTATAATTATCAATAGAATACCTTAGGATGAGTAAACTTTTTACTAGGTGGCCAGAAAGGGGTCTGTAAGATTAAAAATTAGTTTGACCCCAAAAACAATAGGCGAAAAATTTTTAAGTAAAAAAATAAGGTGAGTCACTTTTATCGAACAGCACAGCATGTGATACTTTATTTGATGTTTTACGTCCTTCTTCGTGATTTTTGATATCGGAATTTAGTTGAATAATAACATGTTTAAAGGTCAAAAACTTTGTCATGATTTGTAAAGTTTGATTTGCAACCGTTGACATTTTGCTACATAGGATATGTTATTTTGTAACCAGGAAAACCGTGGTCAACAGATGTTATTTCTAGATTCAATACCGCAAAATTATTCAAAATTACCCAAAACAACCCCCAAATTGTAAGCTTGTGTAATCAGCAAAACGTATTCAACTTCCAACTCAGGCAGTTTGAGCCAGTTTAGCACTAACACGCTTGAGAAAGGCAAGAGTTCACTGCTCCATCGAGCTGTAGGTAAATTGCAGGATGAATGGAGCCCTATAAAACTGTTAGATTAACATTTCGGATCTGTCAAAAGCTTTACAGTATTACAAAAAAAGATTGGATCGCCACTGACTGCTCAGAGAGTATTAACAGTAAAAAGTTGTTACACTCATTCTCAACCTTGACAGGGGTCATCAAGTCTCGCAAGCTGTTGCTAGTGACTATTTTTTTACAATGATGTTCACCCTGTACAAGGTTTTAGAGCCACTCGAGGTGGAGTAAGAGATACAGTTTATGGAGATATGCTGGGAAGAAAGCGGTTAACCATTGACTAGAACAGGTTAAGTTTGTAGTCATCAGGGAAGTATCCGTTTGGAAGTGTTTCACAAAAAAGCGATTCGTGGGAATAAAATACTCGAGTGGAATTTACATCTCACCAGTGGAATACGAAGGGAATGAGGGTGGTTCGCTACAATGGGCGTGGCAGGGTGGGTCTTAACAGTGAAGGTTCGAACTGGTGGGACTATGGAATGTAGTGTTACAGTTTTTTTGGATATATGTACTAGTGAGCCAGTCAAAATGAGCTGACTCATTTTATAGTTCACCAATAGAAGGGTTAACCAACCAGAAAGCTCAAATTATTCAATGCGACGTGTATAAAGGCAGCCATTTTGTTTTTTCTCCCAAAAATATCTTCACTGCCAGCCTGATATCGAAGACTTAAAGAATTAACAGCCGCTACTTTCTCCGAATCTACATTGCCAACCTCTGATATTGAAGAGATTACGGACTTCACTGGATTCCATATTCCGAGACTACGGCAAACATGGTCAACATGTAGTTCGTCTGAATACTTTACATGGAAATAGGGATAGAGGAGAAAGAGGCCGGCGACGTTTCGTCTATGGGAAAGGAGTTACCGAGTAGAAATAATTCATTACCCACAAGGAAGCGGAGATGTTTTTGAACTCTATCGCGACTAGAAAGTAAAGACTGTGTAGCCTCTGTTCATATATGGCAGTAATATTCCATTTTCTACCTGATGTGATTCTTGTAAAGGTAGAGGATAGCAGAAGGAGTCAGGTCATTACTAGAGCGGTACATGGGACCGACCATTTTCGTAGTATCTTTAGTGCTGGGGTGTATGTACGAATTCCACTTGAAATCAGGGTTGAGTTTAAGTCCCAAGAGGCGCTCAAGGCAGAGGCACTCCCTGAGAGAGCACCCGTTCATCGCGACGGGTGAAAATTCAGGTTCTGCTTGGTGATGATGGAACATCACTAGTTTGGCTTTCGAGTTTTCGAGGCAGTTTTTCCCCACCCGACTTAGATATTATTTAAGAAAATGAAGACAGATGTCATTACTATTGATCACTCAATATAAGACCAAAGAGCCACTCAATCTAGAGGTTTACTAAAAGAGGTTGTTGTTAGGACGTACCTACAGGGAGAAATATGCTCTAAAGTTGAAGAGGTTTAGATTGAAGCAATTGGAGAAGCATCATCTCGGGAGTCTGTTTCACAATCTGGGAGGAAAAAACAAACTATCTTGTGGAACTCCTTCCTTCGATTCAGTGTACGTGGCCTGGTGGGTTCTAGTTGTAAAAGTCTGGAATATAGTTCGCCTATACATCTGGCATGAAAACAGAGTACCGAGAAGCTAACAATGTTTGATATGTGAGACAGGGATTGGAGTTTGGAAAACAATTCATCAACCGCAAGGTCGAGCAAATGCTTTTGAACACTGTCGAACCTGGAAAGGGATGATTAAGCAGCTTCAGCGCAGATGTGGCAGCAATATTCCATTTTCGGACCGATGACGCGCCTTGTAAATTACACAGTGCATGGAATTTAATGTAACAGTCCGATTGCCCAATAAAATTTAATTGGTAAAACTCGACTTATACACGAATACATCCGACATTTTTTTCTTTTTCATTTTATACTGTTTTTCTTTTAAACTGCTTATTCCTTTTGCATATTGTGAGTGCACCAGCGGTTCACTTTGTAATGTTTTTCTATGATCTGCATGTAAATATTAATTCAATTATGTAAGCTATTTATAATCTAATTAAAAAGAGGATAATTAAGATGATAAATAGAGGAGCGGTAGAAGGCTTAAAATGAATAAGAATTTCAATAATTTAATAAGATAGAAACGAATTTCCATATGATTAAAAATGGAGACTAGCACCAAACCTGTAATCTTTTCTTTTCCAATATGGACGAAAAACGACGCAGGGTTTTGTGGCCTAAGCCAGAATCGTTTGTCAAATTCCCGGTCGTTGCGTCATCGTGTTTTTCTCAATTGTAGCAAGTATTATTGATGGCTCGTTAATTTTAAAGCTTCCAAAACGAAACTGCTCACTTTTAATCGCCTGTGAGAACCCTTTCTGTCTTCGATCAGTATGGCTGATGCTAACCTCCAGGTGAGGGACTGCTTGCGCCTTCTCGGACTAACATTTCACGCTGACGTGAAATACAAATATTACATTGAATCAATTGCTAGGTCTGCCGCTAGGAAATTTGGTTAAGTGCGTCGTGCTAGACAAGCTTTATATTCAGACTCTTACATATTTATAAGTCTACCATTCGTCCTTGCTTTGAATATTGCCGTCACATTTGGTCTGGTGCTTCCACTATGTATTTAAAGTTTCTTCATAAAATCGAAAGAAGAATCTGTAATGTCCTCACCTGGCATCTCGGCTTCAGTCACTTTTCCAATGCCGTAACGTAGCATCTTTGTGTCTTTTCTGTAAATATTTTCATGCTAATTGTTTTGATCACTTTTTCCTCGATGGTACCGACACTTTATAAATTTAAACGCAGTACTAGATTGGCGGCAAGGTCCCATCACCTTACATTTGAAATGGCTATATGCAGACGTAAGTTCTATACGTAACATTTTTTTTCTCTCACGCTTCTCGCTTATGGAACTTTCTTCTGGCTTCTTGCTTCCCAGTCAACTTTTATCTTCAAAAATGTAAATGCAATGTCAATCGCTATCTGCTGTCTTCTTAATTCCTGTTCTTTTGTTATTCTCTCTCTTTAATAGTATTTTCCTCATATTTTCTCATATTCAGTGACCCCTTGCACCTTAGTAATTTTTTCTTTTTGTTTTTTTCTTTTACAGTAAGGTCACTCTTTACAAGGCCCAAGGCCACTCAAGGTAGAGGGTTTACGTTAAGAGACAATTTGTTCGGATAGGATTGGAATATAACGCTTAACACTAGGCTTGAACAGGTTAAGATTGTCGTGATCGAGGAAACATTCTCATGGGAGTCGATTCTACACAGCAGTGGTTCACGGGAAGAAGCTGTTCGAGTGGAATACGAAAGGAATGTCAGTGGTTTACTACAATGTGAGAGGCATGGCGGGTCCTATCCGTGCAGATTTTAATTGGAGGGACCAGGGAATGTAGTTTATTGCCTTGCTTGGGGTGAAATTATATATATATATATATATATATATATATATATATATATATATATATATACACGGTGACTGAAAAGTCAGTCCCTAATTTATGTATGAATGGGCAGCTAGGAGTACTGACTTAACACCCTTAAACTTTTTTCTTTGGGGTTGGTTAAAGGAGCAAGTCTACGATACCAAACCAAGACTTTGGAAGAACTTGAAGAGCGAATACAAGAAGTTATGTCTTCCATACCACAAGAGTCCCTAATGAAATCAGTTGACGTGATTCCTAGGCGGCTAAAGAAGCTGGTAGAGAAAAAAATGTAAGCAAATATGAAGAAAAATATACGGGAAAAACAAACAAAAATCCTTATATTTTTGTTTGTTTTTTCCCGTATATTTTTCTTCATATATATATATATATATATATATATATATATATATATATATATAATAAAGAAGCAATTTATGCAAAGAATTAATTAGCAATGTTGATATGATTAATGGCGAAATCAATTCGCTAATAAGGTTTAACTTTCTATCAATTCCTTGAATAATAAGATCCTTATATTCGAGTTGTTGCCGGATGGAAGATACTTGCCATGCACTTTCAACAATTTCAAATTGTCATCTTCAGGGCGCAATTTTTCCCATACAGAGGCAAGCACTAAGACGTAATATGTATGTATAGATCGATTTTTTTTTTTTTTTTTTCACAGCTCGAAGTGATTTCGTCATTAATTGCATTAACATTGGTAATTAATTCTTTGTATAAATTGTTTCTTTATGATATAAAATATAAGCTGCACACACTTATATATATATATATATATATATATATATATATATATATATATATATATATATTTCAGTAGTTATGCTAATGAATTTTTAATTACTGTCAATCTACGGTTTTTGAATAAGCTAACGAATTTGTGAAGCTAACAGTTTCTACTTTAACTGCGTATATAAAGCTCTGTATTTTAACTGTTTTATAAAGAAGATATTTTGGGTCTCCATATCTTCTTCTTTCCTATTTTACGTTCCATGCTCTTTCAGCTCCCGGAAAATTAAGACTTCCTACCACTTGTTTGCTTTCAATAATTCTTGATCTATTATGGCAACACTTCTTTCTCCTTCTAATCCTTATTGAAGTTTTTTTTTTAAGAAAACGGAAACAAAAAGGATGCTTACACTCAGAGTCAAAAAAAAGCCAGTTGCAGTTTCTACGGCACATAATGAGTAGAAAAGGTTTGGTGAATTTGACACTTACAAGACGTATTTGCAGCAAGAGGGTCAGGGGAAAGCAGCGTCGTAACAAGCTTGCTGGCAGAACAGGGTCTGGGAGGGATGGTGAAAAGACAAACGTTACTGAGCTCCAAAGAAAGAAAGGAAGTTGGGAAGAGACATGTCCTGGCAGGACAGTTTCTACACGTTATCTTTCGTTATTCCTATGCATTTCTGTAATCTATTTTCTGTAATCTGTTCTTGCACTAAATTTAGTTAAATTTCTGCGACTGCATGTTTTCTGAAGTCCCCACTATGCAGCACATATCTGCGTTGCCTCTTTTGCTGACAACCATACATATTTCTTTTCTTCTTAAAGTTAATGGTTCCTCCTTTTTACTGACTCTCCTCAAATATTTTGTCTAATAATTATTTCAATTTTCTTTCTGAATCAACCAGCAAATGCAGAGCTGTATTTTACATTCGAAATCGAGAACACCCTCAAATTATAAAACTCTTTGTCAGTGTTTGTGAAAAAATATCGCCATGCAATCAAATGCCCCCGTAACACAACAATAACTCGATTCTAAATTTTATTTTTAAATTTTAAGATAAATAAAGAATAGAAAACGTTTAATATTTCAGTATTTAATTTTCTTTCGTTTGGGAAACTATTAAAAAGATGTTTCTGCTTGTGTAGAGTTCTTTTACTCCCTTTCAGCAGATTAATTTTAACCAAATATTTAGATAAGGGTTTTGATATTTGAACCGTGTCTAACTTTATTCACATTCCTTATTTGTTTTAAGCTAAGAAAATATGACTTTGCGTTTCATGCGTTTGTGATTGTTCGTCGTTTGAATTTTGTTTACTTTGCTTCTTTACAAATGCTACGCTTGATAAAGGTGTAATCAAAATGCGCTTATCAGAGGGTACCCGGGAAATTGAAGGAAGGTGGTGGGATACTATGTTGGTTACGTGTCTTGAAACATTGAATTTTTACAAATAGAAGATAGGAAGGAAGGAAGGAAGGAAGGAAGGAAGGAAGGAAGGAAGGAAGGAAGGAAGGAAGGAAGGAAGGAAAGATGAGTGGAAAGAAGGGAGTGTGGAAAGAAGGAACTGTGCAGGGAAGGAAGGAAAATTGTTTGGTGCAAAGAAAGGATTTGGGAAAAGAAGGAACTGTGAAAGGAAAACAGGAAGGATGGAAGGAGAGAAAGAAGAAAGGAAAGAAAGAAAGAAAGAAAGAAAGAAAGAAAGAAAGAAAGGAAGGAAGGAGGGAAGGAAATTAAAAGGCAAAAAAAGAGGAACATTTTAAACAAGCAAAAGAAAAAGGGGACAAAGGACAAAAGGCGGGAAAAGAAAAGCTGTGGGGAAAAAATGGAAAGAAATGTATGGAAAAGAATCTATTTTCGATTATTCTTTTAATTCACGTGAGAGAAAGATGAAAGGATTAATTGAAAGAAAGAAAGAAAGAAGCTATTTGAAAGAAAACTTTGTGTATAATACAAGAACGTAAACAAGAAAGTAAAATGAAAAAGATAAAAGCAAACAAAGTCTAGGAAAAAAAAATACATCTTTGCCTTATCGCTGCGCTTCAAAGAGGAAAACTTTTGATGTATTTTTTAATAAGAGGTCGGCAACCTTTGAGCGAATTGCAATAGATATTTTAGTTTTAAGTTTGGCAAAGCGTTTCATAAGTCGATTTATGTGCATGGTAATAATCTTTCTTTAATATTAGAATTTTGTTTCCTATTTCGTTATTTAGTAAATTAGCTAACACCTGCGTTACGTCCTACCATTTTCTCAATAAATAAGGAACCGTTTCGTTTGGATCTCGTAAGGAAAGACAGAAGGAAAAGATAATATCAGAGAGGCGATTTGATTTTAATAAGAAAGCATACAAATGAAAAACAAAGAATGACAAAAGAGGTGATAATGCTATCATACGTTTAATGTCACGTTAAGGTGATCATGTGTCTTTCGATACGTGACTGACGACGCAGAATTTCCCGCGGTAGGTTGCCATTTCTTTCTACGGTAGACCAGATGTCATCCAAGGCTAGAGAATCTAGTCTGTCCTGCTATTTACCCATAGTCGGAGGGAGAAGAAGGGGATTCATACCTTTTCTAAGGGTATTTTGCAACGGATTCGACTGGAATTCGAACTCGGCTCTACCGATTCCTTAATCCGGGCTTCCACCCATTACTCCACCTTGCTCCCTCAAAGTACTTCAGTGAAATTGAAAACTTTTGTAACTTTTTATTTGTACTCTCTTACTTCTTTACATAACGACCTGCCTTCATACCTTATGAATGTTATTGCGTTAATGTTAGGCTCAGATATTTAACGATGCCATAGGATAATTTCCACGACTATAAAATACCCATGACAATCGCAAAGAGATTATTGAATCATTTATTTGAGAATTAGATTTCCTAAGAAAATTCAAAGACGGAAACCGTGAAATTTTTAACACGTGCTCTTAGAAATAAATAAATAAACACAAAGGATTCAATAATACCTTTCTCTTGGGCGTCTGCAAAGTTTCCATTGAAATACTAATTAGTCCACACTTAATAACTTTCTCTAATCAGTCTAGCTGCCATTCTGCTTTATATGTCAGAGTTGTGACGGTCGCCCGGTTCAAACTCCTCCCCAATCTTTTGAACAGGAGTCGAGGTTTATCCCTTGTATTCTTTTTAGAATTGGGCTTCCGGTCCCTTCTTTTCTTTCTCTTCCTTTGTGTCTTGGTAGCATCGTCACCTTGCTTGAGGTGGCGTCTCTATCTTTGTAATCCTCTACCTTGAGTGGCTCTTGGGCCTTATATGGGTTGAACATCATTGTAAAAAAAAAAGCGCAGCTATATTTTGTACAGTGCTAGGGGAAATCTTATGTCTTTGACCCATACTCGATTTTGTATCAATCAGTCAACTGTGCTTCGTCGTATCTAAACATTAAGAAAATTCAGAAATAAAGAAAATGTGTATGTGTGTTATATATATATATATATATATATATATATATATATATATATATATATATATATATATATATATATATATATACTAGTAAATTTACCAGTAAAAAAGAATTCTCTTATCACTACATTTGTACAGAAACGCAGAACCTTAACCGTAAAATTTAAATTCAAACTCAGCGTTGCGACTGCACGTTCCAAGACAACAACACACATTTCTCATAGCATTTTTCGGATTACAACCTTGTTTTCGTTTGTCCACTTATTACTGAGAGTATAAACAAGAACACAATCTATTTCATACCTTAGGATGTCTGTAGGAAGAGACGAAAGCTTGTAAAATAAAAAGATCTAATGCAACGGAAATTTATAAAACAGGATCTTTTCATTCATAAACAGATTCGGGGTTTTTGTATATTATTGAATTGTTCGCGAAGATGGATTTCTCGCCATTTAATCATTAACCTTTGTATTTGTTTTATGCATGAATAATTCATGAATTTGTAAATTAATTGAACCTTTATTGAAATATATATATATATATATATATATATATATATATATATATATATATATACTGTTGTTCCCCCAATGCGAAGTCAAAGAGGCACCGAACGTAGAGTGTTAATGAATGCGGTTTTTATAAGGCTGAGAGAAGAGGAAGTCAAAAGTGTATATTTTGAAGATATATACGAACCGTTTGCCCTAAAGCTTAAGATCGCATTGATCGGAGAAGCATAGTCTCTGGCTTTTGTTCCATAAAATAACAGCTCCGATGAAGAAACTCTATGAGTGGAAATTCCTTTTTACCAATGGAATAAAGATGAGCCTGTGTGTCATGAGGGGCCCTAGCTGTGAATGTCGGAACTGGTGGAACTAAGGAATGTAGCTCGTCTGAATATTTGCCATGGAAGTCAAGATAGAATAGTTAAAGGCAAATGTTGGTAACGTTTCGTCTGTAGCAAAGGGCTTGTAGTATGGAAAATAATTAATCACCCAAAAATCCGGGTAAACGCTTTTGAACTCTATCGAAGCGGGAAAGTGAAGATTGGTCAGCCCCTACCAGATATAGCAGCAATACCCCATTTTCGGTCTGATGTGACTTTTGTAAAGATAGAGGAATCAAGAACTTTCTGAAACAGTAACAAGAGCCGACCATTTTTCCAGCATCTTTAATGGGGGATCGTATAGATGTGTTCCACTCGACGTCTGGAGTGAACCTGATCACCAATAGACATTTAAAGCAATGATTAATTTGGTTTTTATGGTTCATCAACCCTTTTGTAGCTTATTTAAAACCAGAAAATATTTTTAGACTGTGAGAATTTTTGTGGGGGTGGTAATGATTTACTGATACATGTCCTACTAATTAACCCACAACTGGGGGAGAAGAGTTGGTATTTGTGTGTAAGTGAATGTATTCCAAGCCATTATCCATTACACCATCCACACATCCAAGTTTACGGCACCTGGTATTCCCAAGCGGTCACTCATCTAAGTACTGACTAGGGTCGATATTGCTTAACTTCGGTGATCATCCGAGAACGTCTTTCAAGGTGATATGGTCTTAATCCGCACACGATGTAAAGCCAGGCATATTTTTGGGGTGATTATAAGAATGTTTTCGAAATAATAATGATTTACTGATACAAGTCCTACTATTTAACCCATAGCTAGGGTGGAGACGAGGTAAATTCATAGCTTTCCCAAGTGTATTTGCGAGTAAGTGAATATAACGAACCCAACTGGAATTGGAACTTGGCTATCTGATTTCCAATTCCGATTACACCATACGCATAGCCAGGTATATTGAAAATATTATATAGATAAATCAATCGCCTCCCTTTGTAGGGGTCGTTATCACCGGCCCCTGGGTTTGGCTGAAAGCAGCCTATCACGGCCTCATTTTTTCCTGTACCACCAACGAGTCAACACGGACTAATTTAGCTCCGTAAAACTTAAGCAACAGCATCATAGTGTCCAGAAATGGAGCATCCAAGAACACAACTCAGGAACGAAAATATCCCAACAGTTGAAGCAAAGCATCCAAAAACTGAATCCCTCTTCAACCTGAAGACGAATATATTCCGATGTTGCAACAAAAATGAGAAGAACAGTTAACCGAACGAACTTTATTGCCACCAGTTAAGTCCTCGCAAAAAAACACTGTTTTTTTGGGGGGGTTGCAACGATTTTTAAACCCAAATTTTTTCTATCTTCCCTTTTTTTCTTTCTGATATAAAGCCTTTTTTTCACTCAAGTTTAGTGTTGTCCTGTTTTCTCTCACCGTATCACGTCAATGCTCTTTTTACCCTTATTTTATACAGAGGACAAATTGCTGGTCACATAAATTCAAAGGGTATAAAAACCCGCATAGGTACTGACTAGGCTCGACATTGCTTAACCTCGGTGATCGTACGAAAACCGGTGTTTCAACGCGATATGGCCGTAAGCGACATTCAAAGCAAGGGACCTCATTGAGGGTACAACTGTTAATGACGAGGGGGGAAAATCCAGGTTCTGCTCGGTGATGACAAAACCCTACTGGATTGGTTCAATATAGGTTAGCGAAAACAGATAGGCCTGCGTTTGAACAATTTTCTTTCTTGTCTTGAGAGTTACAGGAAAATGTCATGTTTGAAGACAGGAAAGAAAGGAAAAAAGATTTAATACAAGAATCCAAAACGAAGAAACGCATAAAACTTTTGAATGAGAAACCACACAGGTTCGAACCCTGCCGAAGAGCAATTTACTTTTATTAAGTTTCATCGAGCGCACGGTTTTAAAAAAAAGGCGGCGTCTATTCAAAACACGGGTATCCACTAAAATAACTTTTGAAGTAATAAAAAAGTCATCGCATTCTTGTTTATTCGTCCAATGCTCTCCTTACTTCTCTCTCTCTCTCTCTCTCTCTCTCTCTCTCTCTCTATCTTTCTCTTTCTCTCTCAATTGTTATTTCTCGGTTCACAAATCTGTATTGCTTCCCCAACTCTTTCATTCTTTCTTTCTCTCTTTCTTTCTTTCTTTCTTTCTTTCTTTCTTTCTTTTTGCCTCTTTGCCCCCCCCTCTCTCTCTATCTATCTATCTATCTATCTATCTATCTATCTATCTCTCTTTCTCTTTCTCTCTCAATTGTTATTTCTCGGTTCACAAATCTGTATTGCTTCCTCAACTCTTTCATTCTTTCTTTCTTTCTTTCTCTTTGCCTCTTTGCTCTCTCTCTCTCTCTCTCTCTCTCTCTCTCCCTCTCTCTTGCTAATTCTTGGTCCATAAATATGTATTGCTTCCTCGCAACTCCTTTTTACTTTCTCCCTTTTAAATAATTATCGCCACTCTCACTCTCTTTCTTTCTCTCTTTTTATCTCTTTCTTCCCCCTCTTTCTTTTCCCTCCCCTCTCTCTCTTCCCCTCTCTCTCTCTCTCTCTCTCTGTCACTCTTTCTTTCTGTTGTCCTCTCGATTATTCTTTCTTGGTTCACAAACCTGTAATGCGTTTCCTTTCCCTCTCTCATTCTCTCTCTCTCTCTTCCTCCATTTCCTTCAGCCTTTCTCTTTCCCCGTATATCCTTCCCTCGCTCATACGTTTCATGTATTGCTTTTCTAAATCTCGTTTATCTTCTTTTCTGTCCCAGAAACACGTCATGCCAAAAAACAAAAAAAATGCTATGTGTGAAATTTCAAAATGATAATAATAAATAAATGTCTGAATAAAACATACTATTCAGAGGAATCCAAAACATTTTTGAAAATAAAAAAGTAAAAATCCAAAAAGAGAAAAATGAATAAATAAATAAAAATCAAGCATAAAATAGTAAGCAACAACAACAACAAAGAATATTTTACGCCAAACCGCCTTCCCCCCCCCACACACACACACCCGGTGGCTTTTTTTTTTTTAATTGGCAAAAATCCAATTGAAGCAGTTATTCGAAACAAAAAAAAAGTTGGTAGGGAATTTAGTCCAAATGTAAAAATCGATTTTCCTTCTCTTTCCTTTCTTCTCATTTTTTTTTTCTTTCTTTCTTGAATAATAGGAAAATTAAAGAGATCAAACTTTATATCAAAAATATCGCCCCAAACTATTTCAAAACCTAAAGATAATTTGTAGTATTTTCATCTGATTTAAAAGTTCCTATTTTTTGTATATTTTTTTTTAATTTTCAAACGTCATCCTATATAAATTACTCATCAAAATATTTTAAATGATAATCAGTCCTTAATACTCTCATTGTTGTTAATAACGCCATTCATAATATTCAATATAAAATCAAGATTGTTGTAGCCACAGTTATTGGTTAAGATAATGATAAAAACAATGCAATAGAATTAAGTTATAGCAAACATCAAATAACTTAAGATTTTGAAAAGAAAAGGCATATTGCTTTACTTTAGAGGTACATATATATATATAAGTGAACATAGAATCAACACTTAGAAACGACAGTCTGTTTCATGCTAGATGCAATCGTCATGCGTCTAGCATGGAACAGACTGTCGCCTCTAAGTGTTGACTTCTATGTTCACTTTTATATTTACACACGCTCTATCCCTGATATTGACCACTTTATCCATAAATATAGCACATCTTAAGACTATATTTCTTCATATATATATATATATATATATATATATATATATATATATATATATATATAATAATGATAATAAAATGAAAGAACAGTAAGATATATAATTCGGTGTTCCTATTGATATTTTTATTTTTACAAAACAGTGCTCAATGTAAATTTACAGAGCATAAATATTATAAATAAACTGATTTAAAATTTACTCATTTAAAATTTACTGATTTAAAATTAACTGATTTAAAAGTTAATTGATTTAAAAAATTCTGTTAATTTATAATACACACACACACACACACATATATATATATATATATATAATATAATAATATTTTTTGTTTAAAAATATGATTCCTTCGCTACATAAGAGTTCTCATGTTTCAAAAACGTGAGCCGAAATCATCCAAATAATTAATAAAATTAAGTTGGATTGAGGTGTTTAGTCACGTTTCATCTTCAAGCGAAATTTTAGGAATAAGCTATCTCTCGGTTTACGTGTATTTTTACAGAATTTGTTATTGTGGGAGTGGCTATACTATTTTCATTCTTTAAGTGGTCAGGGAGTTAATTCTGATAAGAATTAACTCCCTGACCACTTAAAGAATGAAAATAGTATAGCCACTCCCACAATAACAAATTCTGTAAAAATACACGTAAACCGAGAGATAGCTTATTCCTAAAATTTCGCTTGAAGATGAAACGTGACTAAACACCTCAATCCAACTTAATTTTATTAATTATTTGGATGATTTCGGCTCACGTTTTTGAAACATGAGAACTCTTATGTAGCGAAGGAATCATATTTTTAAACAAAAAATATTATTATAATATAAGCTCTACTTCTGTATGGAGCACTGTTTTTTAAAAATAAAAACAAAAATACTAAGGAACCCCGGATTATGCACCCAACGTGTTCTTTTCTATTTTCTGCATACCTGCACAAGGATATATATATATATATATATATATATATATATATATATATATATATATATATATATATATATATGAATTGCAAATAATATATATAAGTTTATAAATGAGGGACTGTTGCCCAAATACATAATTATATATATATATATATATATATATATTGATGTCTATGTAGGAAGTCGAACAGAAATGGTATCGTCACAAACCAAAGAAGGTGACCGAATATGGTCACATTAAGATCTTGTGTGATTTCAGCATCCAAACTTACCGTCTCCTCGAGGCCTCCAAGCCAGATATTGCCGGCTATGGAGATAAAAAACATAAAAGAAAACGCCTCGTCAATGATGTGGCTCTTCCTGGTGACCATAATATTAAGCCCAAAGAAATTGGAAAGCTTAAAAAGTACAGTAAACTCCGGATGAAGTATGGCAATGTGTGCGATGTTCAGGCCACTATAGTCCCAATCATTGGAGCGTCGGAATTTATAGCAGCGAACCTAAACACCTATATTGTGAAAATCGGGATGAAGCCTTGAGTCTCCCATCGCTTCAGACGTCTGAATTGATTAGCTCTGCAAAAGGTTCCTTCTGTCTGAGATCGTAAGACTTGATGGAGAACACCTTTAATGCAAAATCTCCGACTGAAAACGAAAACGGTACGGGAGAAGAGAAAATTGTTGGGCATATTACATTGAAAGCGTTTCTTCTTCTTTTTTTTCTATTTCTTCTTCGTCTTCTTCTTCTTCTTCTTCTTCTTCTTCTTATTATTATTATTATTATTATTATTATTATTATTATTATTGACTGATAGAACAGACATCCAGGGATATGTGTTTTGATTGGGTGTCACATGGTGAGTATGTGGGGCTTCGTATATTTCTACCCCCAGTGTCATTTTGTGGGCGTGCTGCTCTTTCACTCAACAACAACAACAACAACAACAACAATAATAAAAATAATGCCTTAAAGAAATACAAAAATATTGTACTCACAAGTATAGATCACATATTATCTATGTAAAATATGTGTGAACTTTCGTTGTACTTTTGGGTTAGATCTCTGGTTGAGACCCGGAAAGAAATGTGTATTCAATAGAAATCAAAGTACTACTACTACTAATAATAATAATAATAATAATAATAATAATAATAATAATATGATGATGATGATGATGATGATGATGATGATGATGATGATGATGATGATGATGATGATGATGATGATGATGAAAGAAAGACAGAAAGAAAAACAATTAGACGAATCCCAGTATATATACGCAGCTCAATAATTTTCCAAGTAAAATCTTCCCTCTTCTTAGATCTCAGGTTAAATATATGCAAAAGGATGCTATTAAACAGCAAATCAATAATATTAATAATTATTATTGAAACTCTTCCTGTTGGGACTGATAAAGAACGGAACTCAACAACAAATCAACAAAATCCCTGATTCCCCCACCCTCTTCATGTAAAATAGTTCTAACAAGCACAGACAGCGCAGATCCTGCGAAGAACTTTGTCTATTTCATTTTTTTTTTTTTTTAAATAACTGCCTTTTGTTTGACTGGAAGCAACAAAAAATCACTTCCCTCTATTTGTGTTAGGTTTTATTGTTTATGACCCAGCATGTAAAATAAATGTCGGTCAAAAAGAACATTTTTAAAAAGAATAATAAAAGAATGCACTGATATTACACCAGGCATGGCTTCCGATCTTAATTGATTAGGGGCAGTAACATATAATTGATTAGTTTGTTACTTATTACAATACGCATCGCCCAAAACATTAAAATAAACACAGTATTAATGGTGGTTATCTAAGTGTAGTTCAGATAGTGACACAAGGCCAATATTTAAGAGGACAACAAACTTAATACAAAAGTAATAAAGGCCAGGAATTGCCTGAAGATAAGGGTCCGCGGTAACCGGAAGTAATAAAGGCTATGAATGCCGGAAATCAGAATGGATAGGAGAGCCCAACTAGCCTCCAGTTTGCAGAAAAACTAAATGGGCACGTAACAATGTATAACCCGTCCAAGCCCCCTGGCCACAACGGTCAGGGACCTGTGTTTCTGCTCCTCGCCAGGTTATATGATAAGGGAGTGTAAGCATTTACTGGTCCTGCAAAGTAATAAAAATCTCAAGAAAAAATAAATTCAGAGTTGCTACAAAACATAAAAATGTTTACAAAGTGCATACCGACTAGGTTCGTAAAACTGAGAGAACTAAAGAAGTCATTAGGCTTATTATAAATCTAATTGAAGGGAGTGGACAAAAGCAATAAAAAAAAAGGTCATGGTCATGGCGATATATAACGTCTGCCTTTGGTTACGTGGACGGAGTAGCAAAGGGCTACGATAACATCAATTTTACATTTGATTTTATTGCATATATGAACTGGCAGTATATTCTATCGTGCTTTTTTTCTTTTTTTTTTGCGTCCTAAACTTGTGTTTACTTAACTAAATGATTAAACTGGCCTTGTGTCAGCCTCCAAAAGCCCTGTCGGCGAGGCTTAGAAGAAGCCGATAGCAGTATCTGCAACAGAATAAGATCCCAATCAAAACGGCCACCTTTCGAGTGGATGCTTGTAGACTTGAGTGTCGAACGTAATTCTACCTCTTTGACTCTGGTATAATGTAGACATTTATCCTCTTTATACCAAAGTGGATTAATGTCCACATTTTCACTCTGATTTAAACCGGACATATGACTACCATTTGAGTCTAGTGTAAATCAGATCTATGTTTATCTTTCTCCCTCATATAAATCGGCCTACGTGTACTTTTTGACTCAAATATAAACCAGACAAATGTCTACTCTCTGACTCAAGTATAAAACAGTCTTATGTCTTTAACTCTTTGTTAAACCGGTCCTATGTTTATTTTTGACTCAAGTATAAAATTACCCCATGTTTTCTATAAACCGAACATGTCTATTTTTTGACTTTAGTATAAACCAAGCCTATGTCTGCCTTCTTATTAATTCATTGTTAGTTTGTATTTTGTCCTATAAGACTTATATCCGGCATTAAATAACCCAACTCAGTTTCATAGGCGTTAAATTAACCACCTAATTAATCAAAATTTGCCTCAAGAGATATGGAATATGGCAATAGGTCTCGTTTTTTTTTGTTTTTTTTGCATTTTATTATTCAACATTGGCTTTTCTCCAAAAGACCCGCTCATTGTTGCAAGTATCAAAATCTGTAGCTGATTTATTAGCATTGTTCTGTAACGAAATTGGAAAAGTGTTTTCTGTAAATCAATGATGTACGCTCAGTTTCAAGCTTGACACTTGTAAATAAAAACAAAATACAGACCTTCCTGGGTATGACGATAAACTACATCCAACAGCAAGCCTCTAATCAGGAGATTTTGAGGAGCGTGGAACCACTTCTTAAATGCTGGTGATCCCAGGTTCACTCTGGCCTGGAGTGGTAGCACCTGTTAGGGTCCCAGCTATGGGCAAATAGTTAACACCCCAAAAGGGGTCAAAACACAACGAAAATACGTGTTAATACCAGCAATACATTTTTGGAAAAAAAATTATTACCAGCAATAAAAATCTTGTCGGCATTAAATAACCCATTGAGGCTGATATGCCGTAAAACAAATCAAACCAAACAAACCAAACCATAATAAAGATAACTCTTTAAGAAGTCAGGGATCAATTTGTTACTGTATTTATATTATGAACAGAACCCCCTTATCAATGTTTTTCGATTCTGATAAATATCATGGGTAGAGAAAGGTCTAATACCTGCTGATCTACAAAAAATATTTCCCCCACTCCCAGGTACCAGGTTTTTTTTTCTTTTCTTTACAAGCGGACCAGTCAGCTTAAGTAGTGCTGCCAGGCGTTTTCTCAAATGTGCAATTGCAAAAAAAAACCTGGACCACTTATTTTTTTTATTTTTTTTTTTTTTTTTTGGTTAGTTGATTCTTGTCCAATTTTTCATGGGGTATCCAGTCAGATTTGAATACACAATGAACAACTAGACAAGTCTCGTTAACCATAGCCCTACGCAGCGATGTCTCAACTTTTCTTATATAACAAGGCATACTTTTAAAATTATTCTACTTATTGCAAGGCGGAGGTGATGTCTCGGTGACGGACAAAGTGTCAACAAAATTAATTTTCTTGTTGGGACATAAGTCACCGATTCACAAACTCGAAACGTAAATTTTTACTCAAGTGACTATCTAAATATTACTTTGTGTAAATGCAAGCTCACTTTATCTTTGACACAAAAACTTCTTCCCGTTACATCGACTCAAGTTTCAAGTTCTTTTTGTGTGTGTGTGTGTGTGTGTGTGTGTGTGTGTGTGCGTGTGTGTGTGTGTGTGTGTGTGTGTGAAATCGTCAACCAATGGGCCCTGGATCCCCCCGACCACCGCCTCGATGTCCCACACGAACGTCTTCTCTTTGTGCTTACGTAGCAGCAAGTCACTGCGCGCGTGTTATTTGAATCCCGACGTAGAGAAGAGTTTACGCTTGCGCAGACATTTGTCGTCGACTTCCCAATTCCATGCACGTTTCTCTGCTTATCTATGACGCAAACACACACACTCACACACATGTATTGATGTACACACACATACATACACAAATACAAACACACATACACTCATATATATATATATATATATATATATATTATTTCTTATATATGCGAAAAGATGGTGTTCTTAAAAGATTAAAGAAACTTGAGAAAGGATGCGCCTAATTTGTCGAAAATTGGGGTGAATAAGTGGAATAGCATGTAAATCTCCTGGTTCTGGGTCGATTTTCTTCGATGGGATGCACTCATATGCACTCGTATATATATATATATATATATATATATATATATATATATATATATATATATTGAAAAAATTATTAGATCACATGGGAAATTGTATAAAAACTAAATCAAAGCACATTGTCCTATTCAATGAAATGTGCATATATATATATATATATATATATATATTTTACTCGCCCCCAAATTTTGTAAAACTATTTCATTGTCCACTTTTATATTTACATACGCTCTATCCCTGATGTTGACCTCTTTATACCATAAGTATAGCATATCATAAAACTATATTTTTAGGTCATTTTATCAAAGCGACGCTTGTATACATTCTGTCCAAGCGCTTATTATTATTATTATTATTATTATTATTATTATTATTATTATTTTATTTCCTTTGCTTTCTGATCTATTCTCATTTCTTTCCGGGTTCCAACCAGAGACCTAAGGAGAGAAATGGCATCATAACATTTTCCACTGAGTAGTTTTGAAAAAAAATCGCATCTATTTTACATAAATAAAGCCCTTCGTAAGGTGTTGGCTGTACTTGTGGGTAGAATTTTTGTATTTCTTTAAGGGATGGGCTACCAGGGATTCCTTCAATGAGTTATTGGAATTTTTTCCAATCAATCCGAGTGTTCCAACTACTACTGGAATTGTTAATGTCCTCATGAGCCTCATTTTTGAGATTTCAATTTCAAGGTCCTTGTATTTTGATAGTTTTTTTTTTTTCAAGGATACTATCTGCAGGGACTGTCATATCAATATGGAGGCACATTTTGTCTTTGCTGTCTCTAATCACGAATTCAGGTTGATGTTAGCTTTTATTGTTCTGTGTGTATTGTAAAGTCCCATAAAAATGTTACAAATCCTATCTCTGTTATCGGGTTTGGATGGTGTTCATACCAATTTCTTGCAGTTTTCTTTCTGTAAGTGTGTAGATTTTCCAAAACAGATATTATTATTATTATTATTATTATTATTATTATTATTATTATTATTATTATTATTATTATTTCCTTTGATTTCTGTTAAATACACATTTCCTTCCGTGTCCTAACCAGAGACCTAAGGTCAGAAATGGCGTCATGATATTTTATAGTGATCATTTTTGTAAATGATGTGATCGCACACATTTTACATAAATAAAGCGCTTCTTAATGTGTGTGCGATACTTGTTAGTACAATTTTTTGTATTTCTTTAAGACGTTATTATTATTATTATTATTATTATTATTATTATTATTATTATTGTTGTTGTTGTTGTTGTTGTCGCTGTTTCGATTTTTTTTTCTTCTTACGTTACATTGATCCTTCGTCTGTATTTTTTCCTTTTCCTCTTCTTTCCTTTTCTTCGTTACTTTTTCTTCGTTTTTTCTTGTTTCCTCTTTTTTTTTTTTTTGAAGATTTTTCATTTTTACATTCCTTATTTCTCTGCCTAAATTCATTCGTTCATTCTCTTTCCTTTTATTTTCCTTTATTTCCAACATTTTTTTTTTCTTTCTACTTCCCTCAGTCGTTCACTCTTTCTTCTTTTCCTGTTCCCTCTTCTTTTTCATTCTTATTTCTTCGTTTTTTTCTTCCTTTTTCTCTTTGGAAGTTCTTTTTTGAAAATAAAAAATTCTTTCGCCGTCGTGTACATCTTTTTTTCTTCATTAATTATCTTCAACATCTTACTGCTTCTTTCTCTCTTTTTCCTTTCTCATTTCTTTTACATTCTCTTCCCCACCCCCACTCGTGTGTCTTCCTTTTCTTCTCTTTCTTTTTTGTTCGTTTTCTTTTCTTTTTCTTCCCTCTGCTATACGCTTTACCTCCTTTTTCTTTCTTTTGTTCTTTCTTTCTTTGTTTTTTTCTACCCTTACTTTGTTTCTTTTCTTTATTTATTTATTTATTTATTTATTTTCTTAATTTGTTTCTTTGCCTTTTCTTTCTTTCTTTCTTTCTTTCTTTCTTTCTTTCTTTCTATCCTTACTTTGTTTCTTTGCCTTTTCTTTCTTTCTTTCTTTCTTTCTTTCTTTCTTTCTTTCTTTCTTTTGTCCCCTTCCCTTCCCTCATTCCATCGAAATGCACAAAC
>OZ010593.1:5031512-5034012 GCA_963932145.1 Acanthosepion lycidas | reverse complement strand
CACCAGCAAGCAGGGGGTTAGAGAAAGAGGGCAAAAGGAGTGTTTGAGGAAAGGATATAGTGAAGGACGGGGTGGGGAGAATCAAGGTATCAGAAGATGTCGATTGACAATAGATTTAAATATTTGAAGATTATAACCATCAGGGAATCAAGTAAGAGGAAGGGAGTTCATCTGTCAGGAAGTGCAAGAGAAGAAGCTGCAAGGGTTCCCTGAGACATAAAAACTATTCCAAGTGTTCACAAGGGTAAAAATGTACACACGTAATACATAGTACAGAGGTCAGAGTAAATAAAGTTTGACACAAGGCGAAATTTTAAAGGAACTCTTCGAGAGAGGATTGAATTTCAGAACCATGTACAACCAGCATGGTTGACGCTATCGTTCCCTTATTCAAGACATTTGCTGATCTATATTCACTCTGGCATTGCCTCTTCATTGGAGCACATGATCTCATGCGTATGTGTGTGGCGAGCGAGGAAGAAAGAAAGAAAACTAAATGAATAGCTTTTGGCGCATTATGATGTTAAATTGGGCATGCCTTAAGATTTGAAAAAATGGCTTTGTTTTATTTACACGTCGAACAGGCTCTATTCTTTAATGTTTACCTTATGGGCCTAATTTGACTTTTGTCCAACGCCATCTGTCGAGTGTATGGCCACAGAAACATTGAGTCAACGTTAAAATAGGTTTTAGCATGAACACCTACGTAAAATATTAATTTCTTGACACAAAAATGCCGACATGACATATAATCAGAACAAATTTAACGATGTAAGATGTATATTTAATCGCGTTTATGTAATATATATATATATATATTTGGATATACTTAAATGTATATTTAATCGCGTTTATGTATTATATATATATATATATATATATATATATATATATATATATATATATATATATAAAAGGAGATAGATAAAATAAAAAAATATCTTTTAAGAAAGAAAAATCTGTCAAATTAATAAATAAAAAACATACCAGTTCTTCATATATATATATATATATATATATATATATATATATATATATATATATATATATATATTCAAACGTTATTATTTAGTGGATACTTGTATTTGAAATAGACGCCCCATTTATATATATATATATATATATATATATATATATATATTACTTCAAACATTATTTTCAATGGATACCCGTATTTGACTTAAATATTTGGTTAACGTATTTGGTTAAAATAAACGGGGTCTCTACTCAAATATGCTCAAAATCTTGTTTGAAGTAATAAAAAGATAATTCTTCAGAAATATATATATATATATAAATACCGTGAAACCCATGGTCACAAACTCACATCAATCCTACTAAATATTTCTGCTCTCTCTCTCTCTCTCTCTCTCTCTCTCTATATATATATATATATATATATATATATATATATATATATATATATATTTATAAAGAAATGTAGTCTGAAGATATTCTATATTTATGTGATAAAGTGCTCAATATCATAGATAGAGCGTGTCGCCTGACGATTGCGTCTAGCATGAAACAGACTGTCGCCTCTAAGTGTTGACTTCTATGTTCACTTTTATATTATATTTATATACATAGACATTATATATATATATATATATATATATATATATATATATATATATATATATATATATATATATATATATTGTGTGTGCATGTGCGTTATTTTTTAGGGTTTATCATTCTTTTGTAGTTTATTTAAAGCCATAAAATATTTTTAGACTCTATGATTGCGGGTAGAGAGAATAATGATTTTTGCTTATACAAGGGTCTACTAATTAACCCATAGCTGTGGTTGGGGAGAAGAGGTAGATTTATCTTTCCCAAGGGTATTTGTGTGTAAGTGAATATAATAAACCATACTGGGATTGGAACTTGGTTCTTCGATTTTCAATTCCGAACAGTACACCACCCGCACATCCAAGCTTACATAACCTGGTATTCCCAAGCGATCACTCATCTAGTTACTGACCAGACTCGAAGCTGCTTAAGAATTTGAATGTTGATTAAACATTCTTTTAAAAAGACTAATAGCGACATAAAGTAGGAAAGTGTCTATATATATTTCTTATTATTTCTTTCATATCCCCCTGGTGAGATATAAGTTCCACCTAAGCAGAGTCTTCGGCAGAAGCTGCTTGGGTGGAACTTGTATCTTATAGCTTCTGCCCAAGATCACTACAAATTTAACCTGTTCAAGTGTAGGGTTAACCGCTATCTTCCACGGCATAAGCTGTACCTCGTACTCTGTAACCCTCTACTTCGAGTTGCTCCGGGCCTTGTACAGAGTGAACTTCACAATTAAAAAAAAAAAAACTCTGGCTGAAAGTATCTTCACCCAACTAAGAATTTCTGATTATTTGTGAAGTGTGTCGGACCAGCAATTGATCAGCATACCCTCATCTATGTCAGTCAGTTATATGCCATACGTGATACACGCATAGGCGATCATGTATCTTTCGATACATGACTGACGAGGCAGATT
>OZ010593.1:5009012-5026512 GCA_963932145.1 Acanthosepion lycidas | reverse complement strand
TCTTCATTATGGTCTGAAGGCGTGAAGCTGATAGTCACCATGCAGTGTTGATTCCGACGGCCATATTGTCTATATCTATAAACGCTCCGATGCTGGCCAAACGGTCGAACAAGCGGATGATAATTACAACAGACCTCAACGGTTGAACCATCGGCACTCTCAACCAACACTTGCAAATCCAATCGGGAGCAGATTTTGCTGAAATTGCAAGCACTTTGTCCTGACGCTACACGTTGGCGGTGAATGTTGTCACTAACACTGTCATCATAAAGGAAGTGATCCGGAACATTTCAACGTGGAGTAATAGTTAGCAAGGTTGTCTCGCTATATCAGTTACGATTGAAGAGTGAGTTCGATCCTCACTGGGTGCCTCATACATTCGAGTTTCTGCCACATCTAAGGTACGCTTAGAAATTACAATTATGCCTTGTTAGATCAATTACGATTGGATACGACATAAAGACGACTATATATATATATATATATATATACATAGTCATCCACAGACAGACTGTTTCGATGAATCACAGCTCTTCAGTGTGACTAGAGGACCGATTGCTTCAAGCCAGGATCGAAACTTCAAGCCGGGAACGAAAATCGACCGATTTGGCATCAGTCAGAGATCCTACCCCTAAGCTATCGCCGCACGGCAGAGAAAAAGGCAAATTTGAACGTTTTCTATACGAAATGCGCCAGTAGCCAGGAGAGCTCAATTCATAGTTGAAGAGCAATGCGTTAATAGCAGTAGGAGCTACTGTCTTTAAAATTGCCCTTTTCTCCATAGAGCTCAATTGGATTTCCCGGGAGCATGCATATATATATATATATATATATATATATATATATATATATATATATATACAGAGAGAGAGGGGGGAAGAGAGGGAGAAATGTGAAATAGAAGGAAGGGAAAAAGAGTTAAAAAATTAAAGAGAATGTATCTAATATATATATATATATATATATATATATATATATATATATATATATATATATATATATTCACGAAGACGCTGAAAAGTTCTTAGGCCTACTAAGAAGTGATTCCAAATATATTTTGATATTTGATCATCTAGTTAGATTTTTAGCTAGAGGCTGAGAACTTTTCCGCATCTCCCCGGATATGTACGTGCATATATATATATATATATATATATATATATATATATATATATATATATATTATTATTATTATTATTATTATTATTAATGTGATTTCATTTGAACATGTGGTCCATAATTGGGATTGTAGTTGAAGAATAATTGGCCCCATTGGCAGCAGCGATGGCATTCTTTTTGCGCAGTCATGTGACATGCTCCCCGACTCATAACAAAACAGTTCATTTGAACAAAAAAAAAAAAACATCTGACACGGTAAAAATAAATAAATTTAAAATAAAGATATGGAAAATATGTATAAACCCTAAAATTGTTTGCTTTGTCTGTTTCAATCTGCGGGTAAAAAAAAAAATCAAATGAATGGAAGGTCTTGGACGCCACCATATTTATTCAGGTTGATGCAAATGTTTGTGCGGCCATCTTTTGCACAGCATTATGGGAAACTTTTTTGACGTTGACTCAGCTGTTTATTTCTTGTGGATGCGCACACTTTCACAATAGTGGAACTTCAAAAGCGAAATAACTCATTGTACTAACCCATTGCTTTCCAAAATGAGTTAGTATTAATTTTTTACTTAATTTTCGTCAAATATAAATATTAATGGCAATATTAGACGTTTCCCACTTAGAACAAATTCATCATTCATTGACCAAGCAACCATTGCTACTGTTGAAATTTATAGAATCTTTCTATTAAACAATCTTTCAGGGAAATATGTTCTAGTAACGACCATCGCTCTTTCCAGCATTGATGGGGACATTCTTCTTACCTTTGTCGTCCTGGGTATGACGATAAACTACATCCGGCAGCAAGGGCTCTGATGGGGCAATTTTGAGGAGCGTGGAACCATCTCTTAATTGCTGTTGATCCTAGGTCCACCCTGACCCAGGGTGATAGCACCTGTAAACGTCCCAGCTATAGGCAAATAGTTAACTGGTGTCTAAGTACTATGAAAGTGTAAAAACAGGTTTTTTTATAGTAAAAATACCAACAATATATTTTTGAAAAGGAAGCATTACCAGCATTAGCTTTGACTCTCGACAAAAAAGCCTTTTTTTACAAAAATACATCGATCTCATACAAACTTGTTTCTTACAAAGAATACATATTCTATTGATAGAAACCTGCCCGTAAATTTTTGTCGGCATTAAATAACCAATTGAGGTAAAACAAAATAAACCAAACCAAATTTTTACCTTTGGTTTGAATTAGTGTGGAGCATCAACGTAGCTACTATTTTTCTCTAATTTACACGTGATATCTATTTTAGTTGATGATGTTGAAAGTTCTCAAATGATTTTTTCTTCTGTTATTTGGTAGTATTGTTTGTGTCTCTGTAGAGAAAGCCCTCAAGATTATAAGAAGGAGGATCTTGACTAAGACTTTCAGGGATCATTAGCTTGAAGCAATTTTTGGCTATAGATTTGAGAAAGCAGTTGTATACAGCTGACAGTTTAGATATTCCTGGAGGGGATTGGCGCCGTGCCTGGCATCCATATGAAAATAATAATAATAATAACAACAATAACAATATGAATAATAATAATAATAATAATAGCATCAATAATAATAATAACTGCAATTTCTACGGGAAGGAAACTGAAAGAAACTGGTATGAACACCACCCAGACCCGGCAACGGAGATAGGACCTGTTACAATTCTATGGGACTACACAATACACACTGACAGAACAAAGCCAACCGCCCAGATATTGTTATTAAAGACCACAAACAAAAACGGTGCCTCCTTATTTATATGGCAGTCTGCAATGTATCTTTGAAGATATTTAAAAAGCTGTCAAAATACAAGGACCTTGAAATAGAAATCTCGAAAATGTGGTATATGGGAACATCAACAATCCCTGTTGTAGTTGGAGCCCTAGGACTGGTTGGAAAACATTGCAGTAGACTAATTGAAGGGATTCCTGGAAGTCCATGCATCAAGGAGATACAAAAAATTGTTCTGACAAGTACAGCCCACACTTTACGAAGGGCTTTATCTATGTAATTTTTTTTTTTTTTTTTGTCAGTGGAAAGTGTCATGATGCCATTTCTAACCTTAGGTCCCTGGGCGGGACCCGGAAAGAAATTTGTAAACGCTAGAAATCAAAGAAAATAATAATAATAATAATAATAATAATAATAATAATAATAATAATAATAATAATAATAATGCGGACTGTAAAATCTTCAAAACAACTATCAAAATAACAAGGATCTTGAAGTTGAAATCTCAAAAATGTGCCAATTGAAAAAATCAAAAATTCCAGTTGGAGTTGGAGCCCTAGGTTTGTGTGAAAAAGGTTTTGATAAACTCATTGGGGGATCCCTGGTAGCAAATTCCTTAAAGAAATGGAAAACATTGTACTCATAAGTACAGCTCATGCCTTACGAAGGGCTTTATTTATGCAAGATATCTGTGATCTTAAGTTGTTTTATTTTATTTTTTTTATTTATTTATTTTTTTTTTTTACATAAATGTTCAATGGAAAATGTGATGATGCCATTACTGACCTTTGGTCTCTGGTTGTGACCCGGAAGGAAATGAGTATACAAGACAAATCAAATTAAATAATAATAATAATAATAATAATAATACCAATAATCTGCCCGTACCAAACAAGCTGATGTAGACAGGCCTCAAAACCTATCAGTGACCACGTAGTGTAGAGTTAAAAGCTGAAACGGAAGGTTTTATCCTTGCTGTACAGGATCAGTGCTTGTTATCTAGAAATGATGAAGTAAACATACCAAAATATTGTGTTAACCCAAAATGCACGTTGTGTGATAATTACCCAGAAACAATCGATCATCTTGTATCAGGTTGCATGATATTGGCACCCACTGAGTATAAAACCCGGCATGACAGAGTGGGCCAATATCTGCACTGGAAAATCTGCAACTTTAACGGGAAGGAAACTGAAAGAAAATGCTATGAACACCACCCAGACCCGGTTACGGAGATAGGACCTGTAACAATTCTTTGGGGCTACACAATATACACAGACAGAACAATCAAAGCTAATCGCCCAGACATTGTTATTAGAGACCACAAACAAGAAAGTGCCTTCTTATTGATACGGCAGTCCCTGCAGACTGCAATGTATCTGTGAAGCTCTTCAAAAAGCTATCAAAATACAAGGACCTTGAAATCGAAATCTCAAAAATGTGGCACCCGGGAACATCAACAATCCCTGTTGTAGTTGGAGCACTCGGATTCGTTGGAAAAGATTCCAGTAGACTCATTGAAGGGATTCCTGGAAGCCCATACCTGAAAGAAATACAAAAAAATTGTTCTCACGAGTACAGCCCTACACCTTACGAAGGGCTTTATCTATGTAAAATATGCTTTGTGTGTGTGTCAGTGTAAAATGTCATGATGCCATTTCTAACCTTAGGTCTCTGGGCGGAACCCAGAAAGAAATGTGTACACCCCAGAAATCAAAGGAAATAATAAAAAAAATAATAATTGATAAAATATTTGAAAAATATTTAAATATTAAATGTGATACTTTGCTCTGCATTTTCATAATCTAGACAAAATTACAGCCGAAGCAAAGCAATTAATTGCTGGAGATGAGGATAAAGATTCAGTAAGTGCAAGCATGTATTTTTAAAAAAGACTTTGATCTTCAGACCAAAACAAAAAAAAAATGTTCTGGAATACCTGCGAACTTGAAAATTGATATTCATAAACCGGAGGATCTTTTATGAGAAAAAAATAACATCATGACCAACTTCCAGAATAATTGGAATTCCATCAGCCAATCAGCACATTTGAATGACGAAGACTTTTTTTTCTGAACACAGAACTTGGCTCAAGATCCACTCAAAATAGATCGTTACTAAATGAGGCTGTTTTATAGACTTAGAAGGAGGAAGTAAGTGTATATTATGAACGACTGATAACTTGAAGAGTTTAAGATTGTAGTTTTCGGGGAAGCATCCTCTCAGGAGTTTGTTCCCTAAAATAGAAACTGCCTGAATGGAATTTCACTTGTATTAATGGAATACGAATGGAGTATGTATGATTCGACCCTGTGGATATGGTATGGCGGTTCTTAGCTGTAAATATCTGAACTGATAGCACTAAGGAATTTAGTCAGAGTATTTTCCAAAGAAACGGTGATATATTAGCGACAGGATTTCTACTTTGCATTTATGAAGAAAGGGGTTGTAGGATGGAAAATAAGGGCACAACAAAAAAGCATAAAACTGACATGGAAGGTTCTTCCCCATGAGTCGTATTTGTCGGACAATGTGAACTTCAAATTATCATTTGTTTCTTACCACGCCTTTTATTTTATCGACGATTTCTACAATTTCAAGATATCGAAAGACTCCGCGAATCAAAAAAAGAATCTTTAATCATTTAAAAGTTACTGAAAGGTCTCAGAAAATCAAGAGGGGAAATTACTGAATAATGATGCCAAGAAATTACATGAATCATTTTTTTTTTTATGCTGGAAAATTTTATAGCAAGCTTTCGTCTGAGAACCAAACACAACGTTCCGCCACCTGCAGCAATCTTTTTTTTTTATTATTATTTTTTTTTTTTATTACCACGAATGGTAAGCTTTAATTTTTGCATTGCATTGTTACAGGTGATAACAAATGGTTTTTGCATGTCAACAGAAAAGGAAAAATGAGAGATCAGTGCCAACGCCAAAATATGAAAGGTGTTGTTCATTAAAAGCTAATACAACGTGGAAGGACCATTACTATTGATGTTGATTGCAGCAACTTGATCGAATAAACAAAACTTATTTTGTCCTGCTTTGAGAGAAAAAAAATATTATATCTATATATTTATAGCTATTTTTATATTTATTTTTATTTTAATTATTAATCATATTAATATTTACATTTATTTTAAACTTATTTTTGTAACTGTCCAATTTGAGAGAAAAAATTATTATATCTATATATTTATATTTATAGCTATTTTTATATTTATTTTTATTTTAATTATTAATCATATTAATATTTACATTTATTTTAAACTTATTTTTGTAACTGTCCTGCTTTGAGAGAGAAAAAAATTATTATTGACAATGCAAAGGGTACAGTCTACAAAACAAAACCCAAGAAAATATAACATCTTTAGAAGAAGAGGATCTTCTAGATCCGCCATACTAACAAGATTTACCAGCTGCAGATTTACATTTCTTTCAAGTTTTCTGTATGTGAGATAGACACTTGTTTGCTTGATGGCGGAAGTGGTTGCGTCATTCTCCTAGAAACATTGGTCGCTATGTGTGAGCCCAGGAGCAAAACAAAATCACTGAATGCTAATTTTCAAACTGTTATTCCCACCCAATTTGAAAGGTTGGCGCAACCTGATCTCTCCTACCTACTCCGTGTGGTCCTGTAGCAGACGAAAACTAGACGAACTCGATTATAATTAAGAACAAAAAAAAATTGTAAGAGAAAAAGAAACTGTTGGATTTAAAGAGAAATAAAAGTTTGTTTTTTTTTTTAAAAAAAAAAAAAAAAAATGTCAGAGGTCATGTTGCCTGACGATCTAAATTCTGACCCAAGTTTTGTTCTCAATAAACTTTGTTTTTTTTTTTACCACATTTTATAACAATAGCTTAAAAAGTAACAATAAAACATTGAACAAGACAAGGGAGATTAATACGTTTCCACACAATTTAATAAAAGTGAAACTTACACTGCTTTTTTTTTTCTGTATCGTCTTGTTTTGACACGTTACTCTGATATTTCCGTTGTGAGCCGTTTTTATTGTTTCAAATATCCAAAAGAATATATGTCATAGGCTTTGTTGGCCTTCTTCTTTTTTTTCTCCCAAACCCATTCTATTATTTGCCCGCAGAAAACTGATGAAATTACTTTACTAACACAGAGCTCGTATAAAATAAACAGCAAAAAGAAGTTTAAAAGAACGTTCTTAAACGTGAACAAAATGAGAACCGAATTACAGAACCTCTTTATTATAGCTGAGTTGCTGGATTTTTAAAACTTCCGTTCGTCGTTTTCATTGTTTCAAATCAAACGAAAATTGCGCACAAACACAGAGTAATTTACTAAGTGTAGCTTATATGTGTCACAAGGCCGAAAGTATGTAGCACTCAATGTGGATGGAACTCGTTACTCAGTCGTAACTGAGCTAGCAAACTGAGGTAATGAATATGCATACACCTGGGTTCACCCTCATAATAATATGATTGACTAGTGTCAGCCATAAATACAGACTGATGTGGAGGTACAAGACGACGCCTATTGCCTAAGCCTATTGCCTACCACTACGACGAGGACCAGTTCATTACGGTTACCTGCCAGATTGTCCTACTCGGTTACAATAGTGAACAATCACTTTGCTACTTCGAACAAATATATCCCTTTTCCGGGACATATCACAAACCTAGCTTGTTAACCATTACATCGCATCGAACCTTGCTGCAGTTACAAGGCTGAATCATCCGCATTCCCTACGTATAACTTTGGTAAGGAGGATGTTTCACTCAGAAAGCTTTCTTTTTTTTTTTTATTCCAAGAACCGCTACTTTGAAGAGCAGATCCCCGCCTGGATGTTTCCTCGGACATTACAATCTTAACATCCTCAAATCTAGGGTCAATATTTATGTACCTTTTATATCCTCATAAACGTCATTTTCTATTTCCTCTCCTTATTTTCGAACAGTCTTCATGAGCTGTTTGAAGCCTTGTATAAGGTGGAAATTAGTAAAAGAAAAATTATACATCACACGGCCAGCCTACGCATACGCATACGCGTGTGACAATGTATCGCCGCCGTATTCTGGGGTGAAACGGATGGTGTTTCTGACGCTGCTGGCCAGGGCTCGAATGGTGATTTGGATGACGCGAATGGAGGAAGTCTTGCGAGGCAATCGTCTTTCTCTTCAGGATCTGATCCGATTCTTTGTGCATCAGCTCAAGATGAAGATTAGAACCGATAGAAAACGCTTGGATTCGACAGTCTTCAGCGAAAGGTGGGTGAAAGAGGTGAGCTTAGTTCGTTTGAACGGGGCTAGCTTTGATTTTCTCTTTTAGGTCAACCTACCTCACATCGGGGTGGTTTCCTGCGGAGCCGTTCCCTTGGTTAGGTGAGACAAGTTTTCTGTACCTAGTTTAGGTGAGTAAGCGTTGTTCCTGGCCTGTTCCCGGCTGCATCTTTGGTTATGATCCAAGTTGAGATTCCCAACCTCCCCAGTTTGTTTTGGCCCCATTTTATCTCGACTGGGTCAGCTTTTTCTTTCCCATGTCCGTGTATATTTTCTCATTTTCCCACTCCCTTAGCGAGAGAGCTTCTTGATTTTGTCCAATGGGCAGAATACAGCGGCCTCTCTCCTTCTTGAGGGTTGGACGGGCCCTACTAACATCAGTTATGTTTAGTTTACTTTGTGTTCATGCTTAGTTTGTTATTGGTTTCCACTCCCTTCCCTCTCATTTGTCATCTTTTGATTTTTATATATAATTTATGATCATTAAATTTGTATGGTATGGGGCGCGTTTTGTAGACCTCCCCCTTGAGAGGATGTGTATGGAGGATTGGTTGGCGACGGACGAGTTTTTGTAGTAAATGTGCAAATTGTAATGAGTGAATGGGTCGTGAATCGAATTAGCTAGGTATAGGATAGTTAGTGAGGACCAGCCTCAACACCTCCCCTTTTTCGGCCTTGTGCCATAATTGTATTCTTATATACAATAAATATACATCACATGGCCAGTCATAATTACGTAGTTATAATAAAGACGACAATGAAAACGGTAGATGGAACAAAAAGCCTGATCGCTATGTAACACCTGCAAGTACTTGGAATATACCTAATTATCGGGAATTGGATAAAACTAAATGCTACTTGTCTTAAATTGGCAAATTAACTTCCCTTTCCATCTTGGATTTTATTTCCTTTATCAATACTTCCCCCTCTCTCTCTCCCTAACTCCTCCTCTCTCCCTCTCTCTCCCCCTCTCTCTCTCCCTCTCAAGCTGTTATTGATTTCTGTTCAGTGAACTGAGATTGTTGCGTATTTACCTCCAGCCTTTACAACACATTTTTTTCATTTCCTTCTGCTTACTCTGACGTGCCAAAAGCTATGGAATGATATAGCTATTATCCTATAGGGAACCCTCTAGCCCGGCGAAGTGGAGTAACTCGATCTGACATCCATTCCCCAAGTGGTCAGAAGAGGTTTAGCTTGATGCTAAGTCCTGCCGCCTCAATAGCTTTCCAGGGCTCTCTTACGTGCGAATAGACTGCTCATTCTCATCCTATGAATGCTCAATATCTTATGCTGTGTGAATGTGGTGGCTATACCATTCGTCAAAAAACTCCAGAATGATCATTAAACCAATTCTGGACACCTTGGTCTCGATATTTCCGGGCAGTATCCTAATGGAAATTTAAATGTCTGATTTATTTTTTTACAGCTTATCAACGGTTTGTAGGTTATTTAAAGACAAAAAAATATTTTCTTTTTTTGAGATAATAATAATTTGGTAATACAAGTGCTACTGTTTAAGCCATAGCTGAGGGGAGAAGTGGATTCACACATTTTCCAAGGGTATTTGCGCGTAAGTGAATATAACTAACACAACTGGAATTAGAACTCTGCTCTCCAATTAAAAATTCCGAGCCATTATCCATTACACCACCTGCACACCCAAGCATCCGGCAACTGGTATTTCAAGCGGCTTCCCATCTAGGTACTCACCAGACTCGCTGTTGCTTAACTTCGGTGATTGTACTTGAATCGGTGTTTCAACGTCGTATGGCCGTAAGCCCCTACTGGAATAAGACATCGTTGTTAGGATACATGGGTCCATGAAAGAGTAAAAATGCTCACAATCTAATGTATCGCATCAGTCACCAGTCAATGACGGATTTAAATGGATTTTGTTAACTGATTTGTTTTTTTACGGTTTATCAACACTTTATGGGTAATTTAAAACAGAAACATATTTTGGATTGTAAAAACAATTCTTTTCTTTTTTATGGCGAGAGTATATTGCATTAATTTTTTTTTAGAATAAGAATGATTTTTCAATATGCAATCCTACTATTTAACCCATAACTGTGGGGAGGAGATGGACTCGTAACATTTCCCAGGATATTTACATGTAAAAGAATATGACGAACTAGACAGGAATTTGTACTCGATTCTCGGTGGCCGGTGAGTCGCTGTAGCCAGTGTTGGGGTGTTAACAGGCTCTCATGTCCCACAGAATCAAAAGAATGATGAAATCACTTGCTGGTTATGTATCAGGTACTTTCTGATTTGAAGTTGGACGTGAATTGTTCAAACAGACAATTCTAGCGAAACACCTCCTATCACTATCATTAAGGATCCGTGGTTGGCCACTGAAATCCAAAAACGCATAAGGATTGCCAAAGATGCCTTCCAAAAGCTAAGCAGTGTATTAAGGGATAGAAAAACTTTGTTAGAAACAGAGTTCTTTCTTTTAATGTGCCATGTCCTTTCAGGACGTAGGTGATCATGGCTCTCCACTTCCCTCTATCCCTTGCAGCTCTCAACAAGTACCTTTCCTCTGCTTCCTCCTCCAGACCACGTTCTGTCATCCACTTGCTTAAGCTGGCTAGGTATATCATGTGTTGTTTTCCTTTGTCTCTCTTTCCCTTTATTCGATCCGTGAGTATCAGATTCTCCAGGCCCTCCTTCCTCATTATGTGTCCCAGAAACTTCAGCTGCCGCTTCCTGATGTTAAATAAAAACCTCCTCCTTGTTTGCAACCTCTCTAAGATCTCATCGTTGCTCACCCACTCGGCCCATGATATCCTCATCATCCTTCTGTAGAACCACATCTCCGTTGCCTCGAGTCTCTTCTTCATCTTTGAGGAAATCCTCCAACATTCGCTGCCGTAAAGGACAGATGTCACGTACAGCTCAGTATTGTTTTCTTTGTTACCAAAGTAATCTTGACCTGAAAACGTATATTTATCGCAGCGAAATTATTTTCGTTTTTAATCATCTCTTTATTGTATAATTACAAAAAAAAATGTGTATGTAATGCTCTACGATGAGCCCAGTAGTTTTGAAAGTTTTCAAATATTGTTAGTCGGATTTTTTTCTTCTTTTCTTTTATTTGTTTTTTAAAACATAATCGACAAAAAATGGCCGTTCCTTCAAAGGCTTTATTTTATGGGAAAGAAATCGCGATTTTGCTGCGCCAAGCATAAACTACAACTTATGCACATAAATATTTATCTACAGAATGCAAAAAAAAGGGAAAGAAGACTATATTGCTTTAATAAAAATGTCATTGTTATAATTTCCAATTAAAAGCATTTTCAGTTTTTTGTCCATACCTTTACACCAAAGCTTATTGCATCTGAAGACTGTCTATGATTTCTCTAGAGAAATTAATATTTTTAATTATTATTATTATTAATATTATTAATTAATTAATTAATTAATTAATATTATTTTCTGTTAACCCTGTCCAATAGTTGTTATTAGAGCTGCAATAAAATCGCCATCTCCACTTTTGTTTCTCTTGTATTCTAACTGATATTCTTCAAATAATTTTTAACTTTTAACAAAAATTTTACTCAGATTATATATGCACAAGATGGGTGCCACAAAATAAAAAAGGGGGCTAAATCAGACGCTTAATGCGGGTGGTAAATCAGTTGTTTAAAGTGTACGTGTGGTGGTTAAATCATATGCTTAAAACGGGGAGCTAAATCAGATGCTTAAAATGGGGTGGTAAATCAGATGCTTAATGGGGGTAAATCAGATGCTTAAATTGTGTGGGGGGAATCATATGCTTAATCTGTGTGTGGGGATAAATTAGATACTTAAAATGGGGAGGGTTAAAACAGATGTTTAAAGTGGGGGGTTGGTAAATCTTATGTTTGAAATGGGAGATAAATCAGATGCTTAAAGCGCGGGTGAATCAGATTTTTAGTGGGGATATAAAATATGATGCTTAAAGTCGGGGCTAAATCAGATGCTTAAAGTATGTCGGGGTAAATCAGATGCTCTAATTGAGGGACTTAAATCAGATGAGTAATGTGGGTCGGGGTAAATCAGATGCTTAAAGTGTGGTGGGGGTAAATAAGATATTAAGTTTTAAACATTGCTGATTCCATATTGTTCTTTATGTGATCCTCTCATAAAATGAATATTTATTGATCCATTATCCGATTGTAAATATTTTTTTCTGTTTTAATTTCAATTTTCTTATACTTTTTTTCTAGAATGAATCTATAGACTTTTTTCCGCTTATAAAACTGATATAAAAGTTTTAGAAGCTTTGGGAGAAAATGAAAAATTAAATTTTATGATTTATTTTCAAAACTACTGACAGTTATGATTTTAGAAAATGATAGATTGTCATAGTTTGAGGCCAAATTTTTTTCTTTTTTTCTTTTTTTTTTTTTTTTTGAACGTAGGCGATCATGACTCTTCACTTCTCCCTATCCCTTGTAGTTCTCAATATGTTTTATCCTTTTGCTACTTCTCCCAGGCCCTGTTCTGTCATCCACTTGCTTAAGCCCGCTACGTATGTCACGCGTTGCTTTCCCTTGTCTCTCTTTCCTTTTATCCACCCTGTGAGTATCAGATTCTCCCAGCCCTCCTTCCTCATTACATCTCCCAGAAATTTCAGCTGCCTCTTTCTGATATTAAGTATAAGCTTCCTCATCGTTTGCATCCACTCCAAAACCTCATCGTTGCTCAGATGTTCGATTCATGGTATTCTTAGCATCCTTCTGTAGAACCATACTTCCGTTGCCTCGAGTCTCTTCTTCATCTTTGAGGAGACCGTCCAGCATTTGCCGTAAAGGAGGAAAGATATCACGTAGTGGTTCAGTTCTCTTTTCTTTGTTGCCAACGAAATCCTCCATTATCGTAATACTCTTCCGAGACCAAATTTATTTTTCTGTTTAGTTCCAGGCTGAAATTCTTTTAGTGCCGTGGATGATTCACTTATACTTGTAAAATGTTTAGTACCTAAAAACAGAATCGTTATCTGTGTGTGTACATATGGCGATTTTTAAAGCCTAGCTTAAAAGTGGAATAATGTCGAAAGTACAAGACACCCAGTCAAGATCGAACTCACTATTCGGTCTTAACTCTTCGAGTGAGACAAGCTCCTGAACGTTTGCACCACGTCGAATTGCCACTGCATGCGTACACATGTATGCGTTTGCACGTTTGGGTATGTGACAGAGATATATAGACAATGCGGTGGACGGTGAGCATATGCACGCAGGTGTGTGTCAACTGCCAAGAAAAGAAAGGTCAAAGTTCTTGTCAACCAGTTTAAGCCCTTTTGGCGCGTCCCCAGTGCAACTTCGAAAAAAAAAAAAATATTTGCCTCGATGAGAGACGTTAATATCTGTCTCTGTACCGAGAATTTTCTTGTATGAAGATTAAAAATGACATTAAAATAAAAGCATTAATCTGAATTTAATGAGGGGGAAAAGTCGGGTCTGAATGGAACGTAATATGAAAAAAATTAGAGAGACAAAAACAAAGAGTGAAAAAGAGAAAAGAGATAAAGAAATAGAGAAAGACATAGAGAGGAAGAGAGAAAAAAAGAAAGATACAAAGAAACTAAGAAAAAGAAGAACTGAGAGAACGAGAAAGTGGAAGAAATAGAGAAAGAAATTGGGAAAGAAACACACAGAAAGAGAGAAAAGGAGAGAATGATAGAGAGAGAACGGGAGAGGTAAAGGAATAGATAGAGAAAAATAAAGAAAAAGAAACACATGGATAGAGAGAGAGAGAGAGAGAGAGAGAGATAACGAGAAAGAGAGAAGAGGGGAAAAAGAGAAACTGAATGAAAAAATAAGAATTCTATAACATTTCCTTATTTTTCTCTATTTTTGAGGGGGTGGGGGTCCTTTTTTTGTTTTCTTTTCGCTGTTGTCGCTAAAAGAAAAAACAGAAAAGAGGAAGACAATCTACAAATCTGTAATTAAATTTTGAACTCTGACTGTCGGTCAGAGGTTAGCTGTTAACTCGCTTGACTTTTTCTCGGATCCTTCAATTTAAATGTGACCTGGTCATAAACTAATTTTGGTAATTAACAATACAAAAAAAAAGTTAACTCAATGCCTGACATAGCATTTATTATTAACTGATCAAAAAAATGTTAGACTATTCCCTTGGCGCGTGTATGAGTTCTTCGGCAGCCGGCAAGAAAACATAAAAACACAGAATCAGGTAACCTCTCTAAACGTATCAAATCGCAGAAAAGGAGCAAAAGAAATACGGCAGGTCCACCGGCGAGATCCTATACTAGAGCATGCATAACCTCCTCCGCCTCTTCTTCTTCTTCATCCTTTTCTTCTTCATTATTTTCTTCATCATCATCATCATCATCATCATCATCATCATCTTCTTCTTCTTCTTCATCTTCTTCATCTTCTTCATCATTATCATCATCATCATCTTCTTTTTTTATCGTCATCTTTTTCTTCTTCTTTACCTTCTTCGTCATCATCATCATCATCATCATCTTCTTTATCATCTTCTTTTTCTTCTTTATCTTCATCATCATCATCATCTTCTTCTTTATCATCTTCTTTATCTTCATCATCATCCTCATCATCATTATCTTCTTTATCATCATCTTCTTCTTCTTCTTCATCTTCATCTTCTTCTTCTGCTTCTTCTTTTTCTTACAGTAAACTACACTCTTTACAAGGCTCTGGTACCTCGTAGAGGATTATGTTAGGAGCCAATTTGTGTGGATAGGAGAGGAAGATAACGATTAACCCTAGCCTTGAACAGGTTAAGATTGTAATGATCAGGGAAATATCCTCTTCGGAGTCGGTTCCATAGAGCAGTGGTTCGCTGGAAGAAGCTGTGCTAATCTCTACAAAGAATGTTATCAATGGATCTAACCAACGCCTTTATCCATTGTGCTATGTGTCCTTGAGGACACATGGCACAGTGGCAGGACCCAAAGAGTGTGAGTTCAATACCCGGTTATTTCAGAGGGAAATTAACAGGAGAAATTAACTGATAACTGATATCCATTAAACATGGCACGTGGAACTAGAACAGTCTACCCCAGTGAGAGAAATAAAGGGTTCATTTCGGCATTCCAACCTCCTGAAGAAGTCCGGACCGTACAACGGCCGAAACGTTGTAATCAATATGGCGACAAAGATGAGGACAATAGTCCGAATAATGTAAATAAAGTACATAATACCTCATCTCAGAAATATAGACAAATAAAAAAATGCGAAAATAGGAAAAAAGATTTCCAGGAGTTTGTCTATGAGAAAGAAAGATGGAAATAGAAATATAAAGAGTATCAAAAAAATAAAGGAAAAAGCAAATAAAAACGAAATGGACAGAATGAACAAAAGAAAGAAAGAAAGAAAGAAAGAAGGAAAGAAAGAAAAAAAGAAAGAAAAGTTAAAAACATAGAAAGAAAACAAGGAAGAGAAAAAGCAAAGAAAGAAAAACTAAAAAGAAAGAAAGAAAAAGAGAAAGAGTAAAGTAATACTAGAAAAAAGAAAGAAAGAAAAGCTAAAGATAGAAATAAAAGAAGGAAGTTAAAAAAGAAAGAAGGAAAAACAAAGAAAGTAAATCTAAAAAGAAAGAAAAAAAGAAAGAAAGTGAAAAGTGAGAATTAATACGAGAAGAAAGAAAGAAAGAAAGAAAGAAGCGAAAAGCAAAAAATGGAAAGCTAGAAAGATAAATTTGAAAAGAAAATTTAAAAAAGGAAGAAGAAAAAAGAAAGAGAATAAGAAAGACGGAGAGAAAGAAAAGATAAAACCAGAAAGAAAAGGAAGGGAAAAAGTAAAGAAAGGAAACTAAAAAGAAAGAAAGAAAAAGAGAAAGAGTAAAGTAATACTAGAAAAAAGAAAGAAAGAAAAGCTAAAGATAGAAATAAAAGAAGGAAGTTAAAAAAGAAAGAAGGAAAAACAAAGAAAGTAAATCTAAAAAGAAAGAAAAAAAGAAAGAAAGTGAAAAGTGAGAATTAATACGAGAAGAAAGAAAGAAAGAAAGAAGCGAAAAGCAAAAAATGGAAAGCTAGAAAGATAAATTTGAAAAAAAAATTTAAAAAAGGAAGAAGAAAAAAGAAAGAGAATAAGAAAGACGGAGAGAAAGAAAAGATAAAACCAGAAAGAAAAGGAAGGGAAAAAGTAAAGAAAGGAAACTAAAAAGAAAGAAAGAAAACACGATAGAAAAAAAGTAAAGAAAAAATAACTAAAAAGGAAGAGAAAAGTAACACTAGAAAAAAGCAAGAAAAGCAAAAAATTAAAAGAAGCGAAAAAATAACTAAAGAAAGACGAAGAAAATAATGGAAAAAAAAGAAACAATGAAAGAAAGAGCAAAAGTAAGAAAGTAATCCGAGAAATAAATAAATAAATAAATAAAAAAGAAAGACAGAAGCGAAAAACAAAAAATGAAAAGCTAGAAAGATAAATTTGAAAAGGAAGCAAATCTGAAAAAAGAAAGAAAGAAAATCACAATAAAATAAATATATAATTATAAATCTGACTTCATCGTCTGCATTCTTCTCCGCTCTATTATTGGTCATTTTCGCCACACCTTTGCAAACAACGCGTGATTAGTTCAAGATGTAAGAGCAATTAAAGAAACAGCTGTCGTTTAGAAGGAAACTTCCACTTTTCTCCGGAATCAACCTCTGTTAAAAACAAGAATTAAAAAAAAAACACTAATTCTTTAGGATCAACCTAATTAGAATCTCATGTAGCAATATTTTTTCGAAGTAATTACTGAAGATAGAATATCATTGAAAACAGAACCTTAGTCAAAACTTATTTCTACACAACGCGCCATTTGTAAAGAATTTGATTGTTAAGGAACAAAACCAATAGAAGCATTTTGCAGGATCAGTACGCAACGGCAGATGCTCCTGAAAAACAGTAAATCAAGTATGACATCCACTTCGGTATAGTTTTTGACCAGTGTCCACTAACTCGATATAGGAAGTGCCATTCAATCTGAGGCCTTGTGGGGATAATTAGAGCGATAAAATGATGTGAAGTGTGTATCACTGCCAGTAACTCAGTGGGGGATCCTTGCAGAACTACCCATCTTTCCTCCTGTGTAAATGTTGATCCTGGTCGATGTTCTTCTAAACAGGATACCTGAGCTTGTCCACCGAGAGCTTAGATCAGATCACGTGGTCCCGTTGCGTTTTGGTCAGGCATGAACTGCCATTTCCCTGTCACACTGGATTTGTAAATGATGTCTTCATGTACCATACTTCTGATAACGAACCCCGCCTTCAGCTGCTCGCCATCATTTGGTACTGGGTGGGGTTCTGGACTGGAAGAACCCAGTCGTCATTACCACGACTGACCGCTGAAAATGTTTCTTTATTTTGGTCACCGTTGACACCAGAGGGTTCAATTTGTTCCTAATCTCGAACAAGAAGGAC
>OZ010593.1:4996512-5001512 GCA_963932145.1 Acanthosepion lycidas | reverse complement strand
GTGCGTTTTGAATCCAGCAATACATTTTTGTAAGAGTATTACCAGCAATGAATTTGTGAAGGAAAAATTATTTTTGTTATTATCCAATACATTTTTGGAAAAAAATATTACTAACAATAAGAATCTTGTCGGCATTAAATAACCTATTGAGTTTTTTTTTTTTTTTTTTTTTTTTTATTTTTTATGGAAGAGGACTCCTTTTGCAAACAATATAATCTCTCCTCTTCTCCTTTCTTGCCACTTTCTACTTACGGCATTGACTCTCCTGTGTACAGGTACAGTAAAAAAATAACTTAATGCGTATTATTGTACTTATGGTCAAATGGTAAGAACGTGGGTTTTCAGACCATGAGACCCGTGTTCGAATCTCAACATCGTCAAATTATAAGGAAGGTGACTGTTTTATGATACTTGCCTGGGGAGGCGATCCTAGCACGCGATGCTTTTGGAAGGTGCTTGAAAACCACGAGTTATCGGAAGCCTTGTGATTAAAATTGGGTAGACTGAACTATTTGGGAGCCTTCGATGGTTGTAATAACACGAAGTCACAAGTCATCGTGACCGAGAACTTGGGTATACTGACCTTTTCAAACTGTTGATGATGAACTCCCTCCCAGAAACTGTAACTAAGGTCTGCTCAGCATTGTTACAGTATAAACCACAGATGGGCTCCGTAGGTGTTGAACAAACACAAATGCGTCACCTAGCCACCCTAGTAGAGAGGCATACTTGGATACGGCACCTGGGGTCAAGGAACGGATTATTATTTTTTTATATATATTTTTTGTTCCTATGGGGAAAATAGTTTCAGTTTAAGAACATTTCGACTTACAAACAGCCTTCACGTATGAATTATATTATAAACATATATACGGTAATAAAAGCGCTAAAAAGATGAAGGATTCTTTTTTATCATAAATCTTCATAACCTCAGTAACATTTTTTTTTTTTTTTTTGCTTTCCTTATTAAATTGAGATCTTTCACCTTAAGAAAGCATTTTATCGATTCTCTTTGGATTATCCGAATTGATATCATTTTTTTTATCTTTGACGCTATTACTAAGTAAATCTTATGAACTCACCCGGTTCACACTCCTCCTCGGTCTTTTGAACAGGAGTAGAGGTTTATACCTTGTATCCTGTTTAGGAATGTGTTTCCTGTTTAGGATTGCGCCTAAAGTTCACTTCAGATCTATACTCCTAACGCATGCTCTAGATAATACAACTCCACACAGTAACCATCTACCTTAAGTGGCTCTTGGGCCTTGTATTGTTTGAAAATTAGTAAAAAAAAATCTAATAATAATGGTAATATTAGATGTTTCCTTATAAGGAAAATTCAGCAGCCAATGCTAGTGTCGGTTGAAATTTATAAAAATCATTCTGCTAAAACAATTTATCAGGAAAACAGGTTTCTCAACACCAGTAACTGTTATAGCTCTTTCCAGTACTGATGGTGGTTTTCTTCTTAACCTTTTATTTGAAGCGGTGTGTAATGTTAACCTTTTGATTATGTTATTATTTTCTCTTCAAGTTACACGTGCTATCCATTTTAGTTGTTGCTGCTGTTGAAAGTCCTCAAATGACGTGGTTTCTTTTATATGGCAAAGTTATTTTTTGATTCCGTGCACATGGTTGAAAGACGGATTATGCTAACTAAGCACTTCATGGGTTCTCTTTGGATTATCCGAATTGGCAACATTTTTTTTATCTTTGACACCATTACGAAGAAAATCTTATGAATTCACCCGGTTCACACTCCTCTCCGGTTTTTTGAATAAAAGTAGAAGTTTATTCCTTGTATCCTGTTTACGATTACGTTTCCTGTTTAGGATTGTGTTTCCAGTTCCTCCTAAAGTCTACTTCAGTTCTAACGCTTGTCCTTTCCTACGCTAATACAGCTTCACACAGTAATCCTCTTCCTCGAGTGACTCTTGGGCCTCGTATTTGGTGAACATTAGTAAAAAAAACTGTTTCTTGGGCTGACCACGGGCAACAGTAACTGCGGAAAAAGAAACCCGCGGATAAAGAGGTCCGCTACTGTGGAACGTGAGATATCATCAACTTCATCTGGTACTTGAACTTAGTTCGTCGCTTCTGTTCGATAAATACGCTGATATGCGCTAGCAAAACCCACTCACCTCTTTTTCTTAATTTTGTTATTTGTTGCGGATTGTCGCATAATACTGATTAAAAGCAGATTTGGCGGCGTTAGTTTTGCATATAAGCGACACCAAATCTCCTCAAACCTGAATAATCAAAATACCTTCATTTTCTCATGAACGACGACTTATTTAGCAACTAGGGCTTCCGGTTCCTTCTAAAGTCTTTTTGCATTCTCATTTACTCGCAGTAATCCCTTGCGTCTTATTGGCATTATCGCCTTGCTTGGGGTGAATTGATAACAAAAAATGTTTCTCTTTTATTACTTATTGTTTTGACTCACTTATTTCTGCCTAATTTATATATATATATATATATATATATATATATATATATATATATATATATATATATACACAGGGGTTGAATAAGACTGACGTACTTTTCGTAGGATCTATTTATCATTACCAATGACCGTACATGAACTGTGTGGTTGCGATGAGTGAAATATATAAAAATTACATCGTCATTGTAAAATACACCCTTGTGCAAATTAATAGAAACAACCGCTTTAGTTTCCTTTCTTTTACTATACGGTCAGTTTTAGACCCACTAGAATGACAGGGTGTAATCAATTTTATTTTTTCCTCACATTATGTCATTTGCAGTGGTGTGCAGTAATATGAATTTATTTTCGGGGCGTATGATGAAATTTGTTTGGCCTTGAAAAATAATGCGTCATCCGTGATTGCATCAGATTTTTATCACGCCCAGACACTATTGTCTCGACTGTCGATTAGTTGTCCTACAGCCATTGTCTGCGATGGATGTTACTCCAAGGAAGCGTACAAAAATTGAAATGCTGCAGGAACACACTGGCAAGCCTTACCAGTGAACAAATCAAAGTACCATAGACTGGCTCGAAAACTGTCCTGATTTAAATCCAATCTAGAATCTGTGGTCAATCTGCAAGGAACGTCTTCGTGGAATATATATACAAAGTACTAACATGTGCACTGGGCCATGTTTCATTTGAAAAATATGAAAAAAGAGTAATTAATAACGGAATTATTCATTTTGTTTCAATTAATTTGCACATGGGTGGCTATATTTTGTCGATTTTAAGCAGAGACTTTTATAAATTAATGAATAAATATGAGAGTAGTAAACATTTCTAATCTGGACTAAAAAAATTATGTTTGGTCGTTTGGTCAACAGAAGACGGAAAGTGTGACAACGAAGACGAATTGGGATAGCGAAAGTTACCGTCGAAAAGCTAAGCAAAATATTAAGAAACAGAAAAAATATCGCTAAAAACAAAGAAAGGAGTCCTAAACTGTTATATATCAGTCCTCCTATATGGTAGTGGATCCTGGAAAATCTCCTCGCAGATGGAGTGTTGAAGCAACAGAAATGCGGTTCTACAGAAGGATGCTGAGAATACCGAACAAGGATGAAGTTTTAGAGAAAATTGGAACAAAAATTACGTTTCTGTCTATATTTCTGAGATAAGTTATTGTAACTCGTCCTTACTGCCATATTCACAACATCTCAATTGAAACATCGTGAATATGACAAAAACGATGAGAACAGCAGTCCGAATAATGTAAATGAAAACGACACTTAAACTTAGCATCACGAAGAGACAGTTGAAATTGCTAGTGCACATAATGAGGAAAGAGAGCTTGGAAAATCTGACACTCACAGAACAGATTGAACGTAAGTGGGACAGAGGAAGAGAACATAACGAACTTGAGTAAATAAATAACGGAATGTTTGAGGAAGATAAGAAAAAGACAAACTTTATTAAGAGTTAAAATGACAGGAAACTGCGGAGGGCTATGATCGCCTACTTTCTGAAGGAACACGGCACAATAAAGAAGATTGTACCAAAGGATTTATCAGCACCCTGTAGTAGAGAAAATATAAACGCTAGAGAATTATAAATGTGAAAAGAAATAATTCGGCTTACAACTTGAGGAGCAAAGAAAAAACGCCTTCGCCTCTGAAGTTTGTCTTTCTTGTATGTCCATAAATGTTTTCGTAGTTAAATATGATCGCATTAAAAGTTATTTTTGTTTGAAAAAAAAAAAGATCTTCAGACCCTGTGACTGGCTTAGAAAGGCGTGCCAACTGGTACATCAAGCAATTTAACACTAAAGTTGGGGTATATTTAAGTACTGGGGCCCTCTGTCTTTTTACAACAAATATGTCTTCATGAAATTGTAATAGAAGGGAAGGGAATGAAAAAGGAGAGAAAAGTTATAGGAAAACAGAAAAGGAATGAGAGAGGCAGAATAAGAAAATGGAAGAAGAGAGTGGCTGGAAATAATAGAGAGATAGAATGTGAAAGAACAAGGAACAAAGAAGAAAATGAGAAGAAAGATTAAAGAGAAAAAGAATAGGGACAGAAAAGCGGCCATAGAAAGAAAGAGAAATTGGGTAAAAAAGAAAGGAAAGAGGGAAATTTACAAAGAGCACGGGAAAATCGAAAGAGGGAATGGAGAAATAGAGATTGGAAGATGAGAAAAAAGAAAAGGATAATGAGGAAGGGGGAGAAATGGACAGCAAAAAAGAAGAGGCTGACGGTGAAGAAGAAAAAGGGAACAGAAAAATGAGATATAATGAAATAAGTAGAGTGAATGAGAGGAAGAGAAGAAAGCGTTAAATGAGAGCGGATAATAGAGAAAAAGTGAGGGGACTGGGAGACAAAAGAGGTGTCGAGGTTAAAAAAAGAGAGAGGGGACGAGAAACAGAAGAGGACAGTGAGAGGAACGGAGGACAGAAGATCAGGCAGAAAAGAGAGAGGGGGCGAGAAACGGAAGAGGTTAATGGGAGGAAAAGTGAGGGAAACGGGGGACAGAAGAGGATCAGAGGAAAAGAGAGAGGGGGCGAGA
>OZ010593.1:4938709-4996312 GCA_963932145.1 Acanthosepion lycidas | reverse complement strand
GAAAAGGAGAGCGACGAGAAAGATTATAATGAAAAAATAAAGATACAATATTGAAAAAGAGTGAAGGAGAGAGTAGAATAAGAAAATGTCTTTCAAGGGAAACAGAGAAAGAGAGAGAGACAGAGATGAGACGAGAAACGTAAAATCAAGAAATTAAATTAGAAAGAGAGAGATATGGAAACTGGAGTAAAAGAGATGTGGGGTTAAAATGGGAGGGTTTAAGAATGGGAGAATAATAAAAAAAAAAATAAAAACAAGTGGATTCAGACCAAAAGAAGGATAAAAGAGTGAGCAAAGAAAACAGAAAAAGAAAATTAAAATAAAGAAATGGAAAAGCAAAACAAAATGAGAAAAGAGAATAAAGAGAAGGACACAAAAGGTCGGTAACGAAGGGAAGAAAAGAGTGTGAATTGATGTGGAAAGGAAAGACAAGAAAAAGCGAGAAAGAGAAATAAGAAAAGAAAGAGGAAAGGGGGACAAACTCAAGCTGCGTAACTAAAACCCACAGTAAAACGAGAGATGAAAATGGGTAAAAAATATAAAAGGCAAGGAAAAGGAGAAAGAAAAAATAAAAAGTAAAAAAAAAAAAGATGAGTGGGAATTATAAAAAGAGAGAAAAAGGATCAAATGAAAGATAAAGAATTGAAAGTTTAGAATCGGAGTGATGAAAAGTAGACAAGACACAAAATATGAGAAGAATAGCGAACGAGAGAGTAAAAGACAGAGAGCCCAAAGAATATTCGGAGTTTAGGAGGAGGAGTTATCAGAAGAAATAAACGAATATTCTAACAAAAACGAGACATACGCTGATTATTTAATTTTTCTACTTATGTTTACTTATTTATTCATTACTAGCAGTAGAGCCTGGCGTTGCCCGGGGATGTAACAGTAAGAGATAGATCAACCATCATAAAGACTGAAAAATAAAATTGACAAAGATTATTTATTTAAGGTTGATGGACACGCATGTCTTAATTAGTTTTTTTTTTTTTAACGAATTGGTCAAACCCAAACTCAAACAAAAACATTATTTTCAATCGTTATGAATCTATCGATTGAATAGAATTTTATTATAAACAATTGTCTTGTAAATGGAATTTTTAATGCATTCTGAATGTAAAAATAAAGAAAAAAGTGTGCAAGACAATAAGAAACACTACCTGCCAAAAAAAAGTGAAGTTTTGTTGAAATCGGTTGAAAAATGTAGGAAATCCGATCCCATATATAAATGAACACACACACACACACACACACAACCTGGGTTTTATAATAAGTATAACTCGAAGTGAGTTGTCCCCCTTTCATTAATGCCTCTTAATCGGGTTTTCAAATTGATTTTGTGCAAAAACAATTGTTTTTTCCAATTTTTGGCGCTGTTAGAACCACCGCAAGGTAATTTTACGTAGTCCTGTGAAGTTTTGTTGAAATCGGTTGAAAATTGTAGGAAATCCGATCCAATATATAAACGTAACAGACACACACACACACAATCTGCGTTTTATAATAAGTAAGATGATGAGGTAGATACTTAGCTTGGCGTTTCTTCACTTTCTATGAAGTTTTTTTTTTTTTTTTTTTGTTGGTTTTACTTTTTTTTTGACATTTTTTTTAGAAAGATAAAAAGAAAAATTCCCCCAATTGTAAATGCATTCTCACATTCCTAGTTAGTCTCCATCAAAAGCATCATTAAATGCTGTGACTTTAAAGATGAAGCGACTTGAAGCAACAGAAATGTGGTCGTACAGAAAGATGCTGACGATACCATAGGCCGAACATGTGAGCAACAACGAGGTTTAGGAGGATATGGAAACAAAAAGGAAACTTATACTTAACTTCAGGAAGAGGCAGTTGAAATTTCTGGAGCACATAATGAGGAAAGAGTGCTTAGAAAACCTGATACTCACAGGACAGATTGAGGGAAATAGGGAGAGAAAGTTGCACGTAACATACTTGATAAGCTTGAGTAATTGGATGGTAGAACTGGCTTTGGGATAAATAACAAAAAGACAAAACTTATTAAAAGCTACGAAGGACAGGAAGATGTGGAGGACTATGATATTTATTCAATTTATTTTTTTCATTGGTTTAATTTTACGTTAATGTGAGAATCCGTTCAGTAAATGACAAAAATTCGAGTGCAGATATTATATGTCGATTTTTTAAGTGTAACTTAGTTGTGATACAAGCTCGAAAGTATGATGACACCCAGTGAGGATCGAACTCACTACTCAGTCAGAACTGACCGAGCATGACATGACTGCTAGCCATTGTGACACGTCGAGGTTCCCGGGGAATATTACATGTATATAAAAAGGCATGCTGAAAATTCGTGGCCCAATTGAGATGCTCTTAAAAATTAAATATTCTGTTCATTCGTGGGATGTAATGATCTGATTTGCAACGCTCTTTCGAAAAAAAAGTTTTTAACAATCAGTTATTTTTTTCTGAAGAAGAAAATGACTTCTATAGTTGCTAGCCGTTAAAAGTTGGCAGCTTCATTTTTAAAATTTTGTAAATGTCTCCAATTCTATCCAAAGATCTTTACCATCGGGACATTTAATCATAGAGGACTTGTGAGAAAAAAGAAAGGCAGAAATTATTTACTCAGAACATTAATTGACCAATATGAAATATCCACTAAATATTAAAAACGTAGTGAAAATATATTTCTCCCTAACTCCGTACATTGAATAAATGGTTTGCTTCAAAAAGGTTACCGTGTAAGACAGCAGGCATTTGGAATTTGAAGAAGGTCGAAGAGTACAGCGACCTAATCGTTCCATCATTTCAAACGGTTACAGACCACCATACCGCGTACAGAGGATCGAATCATTCTCATTTCCTTTCTATTCTATTGGTAACAAGGAAAGTTCTTCCTGAAAACAGCTACTTTGTAGAACAAACTCCCGGGAGGATACTTCCCTGATCGCTACAACCTCTTCAAGTCTAGAGAGAACCGTTATCTATCCTACATATCCTCATAATCTACACTTACGTATTCCTCTTGTGCCCATTCATCAACACACTGTTGCCTTGTTTTAGGTGAACATTTAAAAATTAAAATAATAAACAAAACAAGCATGTTGGTTCAAACAGAAAAACATATAAGGCAGACATCTGAAGAAGGTGTCGAAACCTTGTGAGTATGACAAACAAGATGAACATGCTAGTTTAAATAGCAAAGCGTATAAGAATGATAAATGTCTCATCTAAAAAATTCCGACATAAATCATGACTTTGGGTTTGTTCGCTCCATCTACTTTAGCGCTTCATTTACAAGACAAAAAGTAACTGCGGTCTCTTCGCGTTCGACATAGGAGAAGGCATTTATTGACAAAATAGTCGCTGGCGATGAAAAATGGAGTCATTACGAGAATTCCTAAGGAAGAAACTCATGTCGATATATGCAGTATAGCTTTACATCTCAGATTATTCTAAAGAAGACCTATTAGGAGAAAAATGCTTCCCTGTGATTGGTGAAACTCAATGTGAGGCGAGGCGCGGGGATACTAAGAAGACTAGAAGTTCTAAATTTATTATTGGTGGGAATCTTATTAACACAAGATACATAGACAATACCATGTTGACAAACATACACAGCAAAAAAGAAACTGTAGAAATACCTAGACAAAGTAGCAAAGGAAAGCAAGAAAAAAGGACTATCTCCTGCAAGAAGTCAGAATATATCGTAATGGTAATATTAGCCATTTCCCTATAAGGAAACATTTAGCATTCATTCACCGAGCAGCTAGTACTGTTTCCGGTTGAAATTTATAAAATCTTTGTCTTAAAACACTTTTCTTCGGAAAACATATTTTCTCAGGTCCAGTAGCTGTTATCAATCTTTCCAGTATTGATGGGGGTTTCCCTCCGATGCTTCTATTTGAAATAGTGTGGAATGTTAACATCTTGATTATACCAGTATTTTCTCTTCGAGTTGAATGTGCTATCCTTTTTAGTTGTTTCCGCTGCTGGTAGTCCTCAAGTGATGCGGTATCTGTTATTTGGTACAGATCTTTGTTTTTGATTCTGTTGCGCCAGTCCACAATGTTCAAAGAAGGATAATCTTTGCCAAGACCCTTCACCATTGATCTTAGAAAGCGACAGTTTAGATATTCGTGAACATGTTTGGTGGTCGCTAATAAGTGAGACCTTCCAGAATGCGAGATACTAAGAGATTGAAATATCTTGGAAGTGATTTAAGAGACAACGAAATATGTAACACAGAGGTCCAAAGGCGCATGGGAATAGTGAAAGATGTCTTCCAAAAGCTAAGTAAAGTATTAAGAAACAGGAAAGTTTCCTCAGAAAAATAGAAAATAGTACTGAACTAAAAAAAAAAAAATGTCAGTCCTTCTATAAGACAGGTAATATTGGACAATTCTGTAACAGATGAAGAAGAGACTTAAAAAAAACAACAAAGATTTTGTTCTACAGAAGGATGCTGAGAATGTAATGGACAGGACATGTTAGCAACGAGGTAGAGCAATTTAAAATAAGAATAAAATGACACTTGTAGTTTGAATCAGAAAGAGTGAAAATTTCTAAGACGCTTAATGAGGAAATAGAGATTGGAGTATTTGACACACAGTGGACAGAGGCGAGAGAGCCGGAGAAACCTAGCTAACAAGCATTCGTAAATGGATGGCAAAATAGAAACTTGAAGGGATAGTACAGATTCAAACATTGTTTAGAAAACTAAGACGTTGTGGAGAGCCATGATCGCACACGTTCTACAGGGACTCAGTACATAGAACTTGGACAGACTGAAACTACAAAAACCTTCTTCTTTTCCTTGTTCTTCTCCTTTTTCTATGTGCAGTGTCCTTTTGGGGGCGTAGGCGATCATGGCTCTCAACAACTTCCTATCCTTTGTAGCTCTTAGTAAGGTCTGTCCTTTCGTTATCTCTCCCAATCCCTGTTCTGCCATCGGTTTACAGTAGTTTCTTAGGTAGGTTACTCGTTTTTCCCTCTGCTCCTCTTGACTTCGATATGTCCTGTGAGTGTCAAATTTTCCAAGCCCTCTTTCCACATTATGTGTCACAAAAATATCAAATATCTCTTCCTGATTCTAACTATGAATGTTCTTTTTGTTTTCATTTTCTTTAAAACTTCCTCGCATGTTCAGTTCAAGCGATTCTCAATATTATTATATTGAACCAAATTTCAGTTTCATCATCTGTGAGGAGATTGTTCAACTTTCGCTGACAAAGACGAAAACTGATATTACATAAGAGCTTAGTACTCTTTTCTTTGTTTGTAACGAAATTTTCCTGTTTCTTAATAATTTGTCTATATTTTTGGAAGGCATCTGTCGTTATTCGACCCTAAGTAATTGGAACTGACAAGACCTTTTCAGGGCATTGTAAGTCGCTGATGGTTTTGCTGCGTCTTAATTACTAGGAGCTGATATAATATGATATTTACTGAGGCATTTGCGACCTACCGTAAATGACGATGCATTCTACCAAAAAGAAAAAACACTTACGGCCTACAGCAATTAATTCTTCAAACTATAAACAATGTTATTTTAAACTAAAGAGTGGGTTTTTTATCTATTCATAAAGGAGACATTTATGTAATTCCATTACAAAATAAGGAAGATAACACCAGACAAAATAATCTCAATTGAAGATGAAGCGATGTCCTTTTTAAGGGTTACGGTTAGGGTTTGGGTTTTTAGTATGTTTCATACCTCCAACAGTTGGTAAATATCATACTATAGTAGAAAATGAATAGCAGATATCATACTATAGTAGAAAATGGATCGTAGATATACTAAAGTAGAAAATGTATAGTAGATATGCTATATTAAATCATTGATGGTAGATATCAAACTATAGTAGGAAATGAATAGTAGATATCATACTGTAGCAGAAAATGGATGGTAGATATCATATGGATGGATGGTAGATATCATACTATAGTAAACAATGGATGATAGATATCATACTATAGTAAAAAATGGATAGTTGATATCATACTATACTAAAAAATGGATGGTAGATATCATACTATAGTAGAAAAGGGATAGTAGATATACTATAGTAGAAAATGGATAGTAGATATCATACTATAGTAGAAAATGGATAGTAGATATCATACTATAGTAAAAAATGGATGGTAGATACCATACTATAGTAAAAAAATGGATAGTAGATATAATACTATAGTAGAAAATGGATGGTAGATATCATACTATATTAGCACCAATTACCGTTCTCAAGTAGCAATTTCGTCTGAGTAAACGACCAAGGAGCTGGAATGGATAGTTCTTTCGAATGAAACATATTCCCAGACATGTCAGGATCAGATGATCGCTTTCTTTTCCTTCATGCGACGCTACTTGTCTCGTCAGCGATTCCGTCAAATTCAAGATATCAAGGAATTCATTGTCTCAAATCGAAGAACTCAAAATAATTGAATATGCCGTTGAGACATCAGGGAATAAATGAGAAATTTAAATATGTAAAACAATTTCTCCCATAGAAAATGCTGGAATGTTTTGCATCAAACTTATCTCGTTGATCTAAGAACTTCAGAAAACTGAGGACGATGGTGCTGACTTAAAAGCACTAAAAATAACGACAGGGAGAGCCAATTACTTGGGACATAAAACATTCAATAAATACTTCCGAGAAAAATGCTGTCAGGGAAGTTGTCTAAGTGCTGAGGAGTAATTCTTCTCTGTGGGTGGTGATCCTCTGGTAATGGTTCTAAGAATGAGTTTCCTATTAACCAACCCCAAAGAATGAGACCACTCTCCGCATGATGACAACGTCTGTTGCCCTAAATGACTGGAAACAAAAAATAACCTGGGTTATGTGAAAGTAAGCAGTGTGATCTTGTAAAAAAAAAGTCCAATTGTAGGCGGGCAAAAAATCGCTTGTCAACAGAGCGGGAGGAGATATACTGTGTCTGGTGTATGTTTTCAAAGTGTTTTATGAGAATATATTTAGGAAAACGGAAGTTGCTTTTGATGATGCCTTCCTCTGGAAGCAAGTAATTAAAACTGCTTAGCTCATGAACACACGCAAGAACGTACCCCCGTCCAAGGTATGACGATAAAGTACATCCAACAGCAAGGCCTCTAATAAAGAGGTTTTGAGAAGCGTGGAACCACCTCTTAATTACTGATATTCCCAAGTCCACCCTGACCCGAGGTGGTAGCACCTGTTAGGGTCCCAGCTATGGGCAAATAGTTAACACCCAAACTTGTGTAAAAATAGATTTTAATACAAGAAATACTTTGTAATAAAAAAAATTATTACCAGCAATAATTTTTGAAGGAAAAATTATTATCAGCAATACTTTAAAAAAAATATACCAGCAATACAAACAGCTATAGATTCTTTGGAAAAAATATGACCAGCTGTAGATTTCTTCAAGGAAAAATATTCTCAGAAATAGATTTTAGAAGAAAAACATTACCAGCAATAAAAAATTTTGTCGGCATTAAATAACCCATTGAGGTTGATATGCCGTAAAACAAAATAAACCAAACCAAACTAAACCAAAGAATACATATTCTATTTATACGAATCTATCGTAAAAAATGTTGTCGGCATTAAATAATAACCCATTGAGACTGATATGCCGTAAAACAAAATAAACCGAACTAATCTAAACCAAAAAATACATATTCTAGTCATACGAATCTATCCTAAAAATGTTGTCGGTATTAAATAACCCATTGAGGTGTTGATATGCCGTAAAACAAATCAAACCAAACCAAGAACGTACACACGCTTTCTATACAGGGCATCCTATAATGAAGGGACACATTTTAAATGCAAGAATCTTGGATTATAAAAATGACATAGAGTACAAAATAAATTTATTTCATAACTGATATACAAGAGTACAATATATCATCTCAGATTTCCTACATGTATCTGATATCTCTTTTGCTGACGGTGGACTCTCCTAATCTCACGGACTTCCAAAGAAAAAAATACGCAGTGCAAGCATACTTCACCAGCTAAAAGGCAATCATGGCAACCCAAAGGAAATTCTGACAGCATTCAGTATATCACGTGAGTGTCAAATTCTCTAAACCCTCTTTCCTCATTATGAATTCCAGAACCGTCTCTTTCTGATTGCAAGTATCAATATCCATTTAGTTCCTTCCTTCTTTTTATGTGCCATGTCCTTTCAGAACGAAGACGATCATGGCTCTCCACATCTCTCTATCCCTTGCAGCTCTCAACAAGTTCCTTCCCTCTGCTTCCTCCCGCAGACCACGTTCTATCATCCACTTGCTTAAGCCCGCTATCTATGTCATACGTTGTTTTCTCTTGTCTCTCGTTCCCTCTATTTGACCTGTGAGTATCAGATTCTCCAAGCCCGCCTTCCTCATTATGCGTCCCAGAAATTTCAGCTGCCTCTTTCTGATGTTAAGTATAAGGCTCCTCACTGTTTGCATCCTCTCTAAGACATCATCGTTGCTCACACTCTCGGTTAATGAAAACCTTAGCATCCTTCTGTTGGACCACATGACCGTCGCCTCGAGTCTCTTCATCTTTGAGGAAATCGTCCAACATTCGCTGCCGTAATGAAGGACAAATGTCACGTAACAGCACAGTATTCTTTTCTTTGTTACCAAAGTAATCCTTCTGTCTCGCAATACTTTGCCCAGCTTTTGGAATAAATCTGCCTCGTACACACGCTTTATATACAGGTGCCTCCATAATGATGGAACACATTTCAAATACGAGAATCTTAGATTATAAAAATGTTACAGAGTACCACATATATTTATTACATAACTGATATACCAGAGTACAAGATATTATCTCTTATTGCGCTGCATTTACTGCTATAATGGCAAAATTCAGAATTTAAAAAATTTGTAATAACGTCTCTTGGAAAAGTAATGGTTAACAAGCTATTCCTGCTAGCCATTACTACTTTACTGTGTTTAATTCCCCCGAGTGCCCCAGATATGGAACTAGATTAAATCAAAGATCCATCGTTGCGGCCCAAAGGAAATTCCAACAACATCTTGGAAAGCGACACGCATCATCCCGAAAATTAACCTTGTGTGCTGTTACAAAGATCCGTGAAACAGACAATGTCAACTGTGTTTGAAATGAGATTAGAGAGATCGTGAACGTTCTCTTCGTAGCGGGGTTTAATCACACGGATTTAATGCCCAAATCTTAAATAATATGAGATATCCTGCATATAAATTTTTATTACTTAAACATTATTTTTAGTGGATGCCCATATTTGAGTAGACGCTCCTTTTATTTATTCCGTCCTGGGTAAGTTTATCGTCTTACCCAGGACGCGGATGTAGTTTAACCTACATCCGCGTCCTGGGTAAGACGATAAACTACGTCCAGCAGCAAGGCCTCTGATCAGGAGGTTTTGAGGAGCGTGGAACCACCTCTTAATTGCTGGTGTTCTCAGGTCCACCATGACCCGGGTGGTAGCACCTGTTAGGGTCCTAGCTATGGGCAAATAGTTAACTATTACCAGCAATACTTTTTAGAAAAAATTATTACCAGCAATACAATTTTGAAGGAAAAAAATTACCAGAAACAGATTTTTGACAAAACAAAATATTACCAGCGATAAAAAATTTTCTCAGCATTAAATAATCCATTGAGGTGTTGATGTGCCATAAAACAAAATAAACCAAACCTTTTATTTATGAAACAGTATATTTATTTATTTTCGCCTACCGGTCCGAATATTCGAGCAATCTTATAAAAGAAAAATATCTGTTAAGGTTCGAACCTGCGTCCAGTCTTGACAGAAGAAACTGCCGTTAGGTCGAACATGTTTTTACTGATTCAGCTACCGAGTGAGTTGCTGATCGGACAAAGTTGAATAGTGCCTTATAAACATAAATCTTTCTCCGACTAGCGAAACAGTCATATCTGGTCAGTTTTAAACTTAAGCAAAGCAACTTCAAAAGAAGTAATGGATTTTTTTATTTATTAAACCGATTGAAAATCTATTATCTATAGAGAAAAAGTGCTCAATATCAGAGATAAATATTTGCAGATGTAAATAGGGTTTGATGATCGCATGAAACTGCCAGTCACTATACTGTGTTGATTCCTATGTCCACACTGTGTGGCTATGAGTGCGTATGTATTTGTGTGGACGAGTGTGTGTGTATATATATCTGTGTATGCGAGAGTGAAACCCTAATACATTTGGAAAAACAAGACGCCTGCCTCATCATCTTATTAAAAATGCCTCATCGTCATCAAGAAACTCTATTTGACAAGAAAGTAGGCAAAAAAGCACTTAGGCAAACAACTCCCCACGACAATTTTACACCCAGACGAGATAACAGTTAACAGCAGACATTCATATTCAAACATTGACAGAGGTCAGTTTTACACACACAGACACACACACACAGACACACAGACACACACACACACTTGCATATATATATAATATAAATATATTGAGAGAGAGAGAGAGAGAGATTTTATTGTTATATCTGTTTTCTACTGTTTATCAGCTCTTTGTAGGTTATTTAAAGCCAGAAAATATCTTTTAGATTGTAAGAATCATTTTTGAGATAATAATGGTTTAGTGATAAAAGTCTTAGTAATTAACCCATAGCTAGGGGAGGAGAGGTGGATTCGTACATTCCCCAAGATTATTTGCGTTTAACGAAAGCACTTGAAATTAGAACTCGATTCTCCGATTAACAATTCCAAGTCATTATCCATTACACCACCCGCACATCCAAGCTTACAGCACCTGGTATTCCCAAGCGAACGCCTATCAAAGTACTGACCAGGCTTGATGTTGCTTAACTTCGGTGATCGTACGGGAACCGGTGTTTTAACGTGATATGACAGTAAGCCAGAGAGAGATAGAGTAAAAGAGAAATAATAAGTCATGGTGACTTCGAGGTTTCGTGAGAGCATTGTAGTAAATGCCTTCGCCCTTTAGGACTATTGGGTTCTCCAAATCAAATTGATACGTCTGAAATAACACCACTCAGTTAAGCCATACTTTTCTCCACATTAATTCTATTAACGCTCTACGTTTACCTTTTGATATCGAATAGTTTATGACAAAACCCCGGAAACTTAAAATGCCTTTCCACCAATAAAATACGGAAAAAGAACCAGCCATTTTGGTGCCTAAAAACATTTACAATTTAATAATTTTCTCTCTCTCTCTCTCTTTCTCTCTCTCTCTCTCTCTCTCTCTCTCTATATATATATATATATATATATATATATATATATATATATATATATTTATAGTGGTACTCGCTTGGAAAAAGCTTAGGTATTTCGGCTTGTAGTTGAATAAACCAGTACCCAAGGAAAACCTAGGTAGGTTTACCTTATTCTTTAGCTTAGATAGATAGATAGATAGATAGATAGATAGATAGATAGATAGATAGATATGTGATTAATACAAATATAAAATTTGAAGGTAGCTTCAATCAGCTAAGTAACCAAACTATTATATTAATTCTCTCTCGCTACCTCTCTATCTCTCTCTCTCTCTTTGTCTCTCTTTTCTCTCTCTCTCTCTTTCACTCTCGTTATTGAGCACTGTAGAGAAAGGGTAATTTGAGAACTGTCGCTGCTCCTGCTATTAACGCATCGCTCTTCAGTTACGAATTGAGCGCTATGGGCTACTGGCGTTTATATACATCACGTATATAATACGTTAAGATTTCCATTTCTGTGTCATGCACCGATAGCTTAGGGGTAGAATCTCTGACCGATGTCGATCCCAGCTTGAAACAATCGGATGTCTATGATACAGCGAAACAGGCTTGTATGCGTATGACTATACTTATATATATATATATATATAGGATTAATACAAACATAAGATTAGCTGATTCTCGACTCTAGAGTTTCGTAAACGAACCCTCCTGCAATCACTTCGTTCATTCGTCAAGAAATATCAGCAATATATATATATATATATATATATATATATATATATATATACAGCATTTGATAGAAATATCTTTTTCACACATATAAGTACTAGAAATACCTCACATATATTGTTAAGACATTACCTAGATGAAGAAAACAATGCCACTAATGTCATACCATTATGTGGGAGGTATGTGTGGGTGGGAGGTATTTTTGCCGTACTCTCTATATTAACAGGCAACTTTTAGCTCAGCTTCTTCTAACCTGACCCCATTCCTCCCACTTGTCAGCACCTTGTTTATTTACTTTGTAACCTTCTGATTTATAAACTATTTTATTTCAATGGTGTCTGAGTCCTGATACTAATGCCCGGGGGATAGGTTTCTCTGAAAAATGCTGACATTACTAGCTTCGTGCTACTGTGCCCGCTAGTGATGGCGGGGTGGTAGTAAAATTAGTAACAGCAACACTTTGATTAGGGAAATTGTCGGGTGTGGGGATCCTTCACGGTCTTGATTTATGCGTGAGCAAGGTGTCAAAGGTCAGTATTGTTCAACACGAAAATTTCTATACCGTGCAGCATATAAAAAACCGTTCATTGTTTTTTTTGTTTTTTTCTCGCTGATGTGTCATATGTGTTTTATTTATGCCTCTCCTGTATTTTTTTAATTAGCAAAACGATAAAAATCGAGAAAAAATGTATAGAATTAAGGGGCCTTTCATATTTTAGGTTTCTATGGCCCCCACCTGTTATTAATGAAAAATATTTTCTTCGTTGGCTTATCTCTATAAGCCGTTACTTGCCGACTAGGATTTCTCAACCGTAGTCTCCCAGCCAGGTTGCCCAGGTTTCTGAGGGAAATTTTATTCTTTTATATGCCGTGTCTCTTAAAGACATCTTATACCTCTCCAAACCTTCCTGTCTTGATCACAGTAACCAATAACACTTTACCATCTCTCTTTTCCCCTCTTCTACTATCCAAACTCGTTAGGTAGTTTACTCACCTTGTTTCATTCAGTATATCATAAGAGTGTTAAATTCTCTAGACCCTCTTTCCCCATTATGAATTCCAGAACCGTCTCTTTCTGATTGCAAGTATCAATATCAATTTAGTTCTTTCTTTCTTTTTTTAAGTGCCATGTCCTTTCAGGACGTAGGCGATCATGGCTCTCCACATCCCTCTATCCCTTGCAGCTCTCAACAAGTTCCTTCCCTCTGCTTCCTACCCCAGACCACGTTCTGCTATCCACTTAGTTAATCCCTCTTGGTATGTCATGTGTTGTTTTTCCTTGGCTCTCTTTCCCTCTATTTGATTCGTGAGTATTAGATTCTCCAGGCTCTCCTTCCTCATTATGTGTCCCAGAAACTGCTGCCTCTTCTTGATCTTAAGTATAAGCCACCTCCTTGCTTGCATCCTCTCTAAGACATCATCGTTGCTCACACGGCCACACGCTCGGTCGATGATATCCTTAGCATTCTTCTGTATAACCACACGGCCGTCGCCTCTTGTCTCTTCTTCATCTTTAAGAAAATCGTCCAACATTCGCTGTCGTAAAGAAGGACAGATGTCACACAACAGTTCAGTATTCTTTTCTTTGTTACCAAAGAAATCCTCCTGTCTCACAATACTCAGCTTTTGGAATAAATCTTCCTCTTTGTGCACATGTTAAGTCTATAGCCTTCTCGGCATCTTCTTTACTATATCAATCGTTTGGGCGTCCCGAAACGGTGTGATGCTTTGCTAGCATGTCTCGCTAGAACAATTATGAATGAGTAGTGAGGTCGATCCTCACTGGGTGCCCCATACTTTCTGCCTTGTGCCACATTTAAGCTACGCTTGGAAAATCACTATACCATGCCTTATTTTCTGAATACCCCTGCTTTTGTTTGTGTGTGTGTTTAACAGTGTGCATTGCTTCTACCGACCTACACAAATAATGTTTGAAGTAGTAGAAAATAATGTCGGATAAAAAATCCATTGATTCCTTAGAAATTACCATATTCTCAGCATCCTTCTGTAGAACCACATATCTGCCGTTTCAGATCTCCTCTTCATCTGTAAAGAGATTGTCCTGCATTCTCTGCTATAATGGCAATATTCAGAATTAAAAACAAAATTTGTAATAACGTCTCTTGGTAAAGTAATGGTTAACAAGCTATTCCTGCTAGCCATTACTACTTTACTGTGTTTAATTCCCCTGAGTGCCCCAGATATGGAACTAGATTAAACAAACCTCATTGGAGAGTAACGGTTTACGAGCCAATCCTGAAAGCCATTACTGCCTAGGTGTGTTCGATTCACACTGGTAGTTTATGCCATGCTAAACTAAGTTTAGTAAATACCTATGCTTAGTAAATACCTACCTTGTGAAGTAACGGTTAACGAGCTAGTCATTTAAACCATTACTACTGTAGTGAGTTGGATTCCCACTGGCTGCCTCACATCTGAGGCTGTTTAAATTTAATCAGTTTTTTTAAATACCATGTCATTTTAAAATGTACGCAATCATGACTCTCCACAACTTCCTTTTCTTTTTAGTATATGCGAATTACCATGTTTTTAGAAAAAGGGTGGAATGAGTTCCCAGTTGCTTTATACGCGATTTGGAATTCAGAGATTGCCTTCTTTTTAACTAGTTAGAGTGATCAATGCTATAGAGAAGAGTCTACCCTGTTATTTTACCTCTAGGCGAGGAAGAGAAAAGATGAACTGATTTTTTTGTTAAGAGAATTAGTGAAAACGTGAATGCAACAGACGAGGTCCGTATTCGAACTCGGCTCGCCAATTTCCCTTCCTACGTTGATAACAGTTACCTAGACATACATTACTTCGAATTAACACTGGAAAACCATTCTCCCTGGGCTCTACACAATCCCCAGGTGTTTTGACAAAGTGTCTTGTCATCGGTATCGCCACAATGAGTGCCTGAGTGAGCATTATACCCACCGGAATTTCTGTATGTACCTCATCTACTCCGGTATAGCATACCAGATTAATCTCTCCCTGTATAGGGATTTTCCAATCGTAGCATAGATGTGGCAAAAGGCCGAAAGTGTGGCGCACCCAGTGAGGATCGAACTCACTAGTCAGTCATAATTGATCTAACCATTAATTCCATTAACATTACTTTGTTTATGTTTCGGGTGCGAAAAATAAAATCAGCGGATATAGGCTTATATTTAAAAGCGCAGTGATATCTACTCAAACACGTATACCAACGAGAAAATATTACGTTTATAGTAACAGAAAAGTATAAAAAAACATATATCATCCCCAGATAAAATTATATTCAAGATTATATTCAAGATTGAAACTTCATAATCAGCATGATGGATGACGTGACGTTTCGAGTGATACTATAAGAAAATGGTGATAAGGGTGAAGAATTGGAATTTAAATTTGTCTGATTAAAGCGAAAGAAGTTTATATATATATATATATATATATATATATATATATATATATATATATATATATATATATATATAAAGAGAAATATATATGTTAGAGCCGTTGGTATGTGTTGTATTTCAAAATGTGTTGTATCGTCAAAGATACAAACGCATTTTCGTGTTTTTTCTTTCATTCTATCCTGAAGAAGCCAAAAGCAACAGACGTACTTGGCGAAACGCTTCTTTTATAGCTTTTACATTTTATATATCTCTCTCTCCCTCTCTCTCCCCCCTCTCTCTCGCTCTCTCTCTCTCTCTCTCTCTCTCTCTCTCTCTATATATATATATATATATATATATATATATATATATATATAAAGAGAAATAGACAGAGAGTGAGAGAAAGGGAGTTCCCGGACTGATCGTAAAATCAGCCCTTTTCAACTATAAGTGTCTTCATTTATTTAACGCTTTCTTATTTAGCCTCTGATATTTCTCTCCGGCTTATCTCCCTTGTCATCATCTGAGAACTAAGAATCAATAAGTGCGCGTGCGCACACGCGTAATCCTGTTCGCACGTGCGCTTGCGGACACGCTTAGAGGCGAATGTGAAGACATTTTTGAGAATTGTTCTTAAAAGCGATGCTGAAGAATCCAATCCAAAATAAGCGACAGATAAACCCTCCATTTTTTTTTCTTGCCTTTCACGGACCTGAACATGAAATTTCCTCGCCTTAAATGTTAACAGCTTTGTGCAGCTGTTGGTTTAAAACTTGATGAGTAAACAAATTTAAAAAAAAATGACGAGTCAATGGAGTCAAGATGTAAGTTTTTTTTATACACTAGTATTTCCAGAGGCAGATGAAATATATATATATATATGGTGTCCATAAAGTTCGTGTTCACTTTTAAAAATTTATAACTTTATTTGTATTTGCGATAGAAATAATTTGTAAAAAGGATTAGAAAGAAGTAAATCTAAATTTTTTTTATGATTTATTGAAATTTGATTTAAGTTTCCACATGTCCCCCATCATTAGCAATACAAAGGGTAATGCGATTTTGCAGTTCACATTTGCCAACTGATTTACAGTAATGCCTGAAATCACATTAGTTATTTTAGCTATACTTAAAACTAGGTACATTAAACTTCATAACATTTTTTACAGATTATATCCATCGCAAATACAAATAAAGTTATAAATGTTTTAAAGTGCACACGAACCCTATGAACACCCTGTATATATATATATATATATATATATATATATATATATATATATATTAGGTTGGTGCAAAAAATAATATCGTTTTTTGACGTATTTTTAACGTCAAAAAACGATATTATTTTTGCACCAACCTAATATATATATATATATATATATTATGAAATTATTTTAAGACATTTTTATAAACAGAGCATGTCTTAAAATATATATATATATATATATATATATATATATATATATATATACACACCAGGTGTAACAGCAAAGTTTTCAAAATCGTAACAGCATAATTGTTCATCGTACAAAAAAGTTTTAATATCTAAAAACCATTAAAGAAATTGAGTTTCTTTTTTCCGTGTTTTTATATAAGACGTTTAGCCATCTTGACACTATTTGTCGTAAGAATCACTAAAAAAAACAACTTTTTTTTATGTTACAAAGCTGGAAAGAGAACAGGTGAAAATCGTTTTGTGTCAGCCCCACTGTCTTGGATTCGTAGCCTAGTTGAATCTAACGTCGGATAATAATGATTTGAGCTGAACATCCCGGCGTGCGCAATCGTTGATAAATATCTGAAAAACATACCACAAGTTGATCCAAGACTTGCGAGTCAAATTGTTGGACGAAACTGAGCAGTAAGAATTGACTATATATATATATATATATATATATATATATATATATATATATATATATATATATATATTATACAGCCAAAAATCCAAAATTACCTGATGTGCGTATAGTCTATTTCAGACTAGCACAACCATATGTCTCCCAGATTGGACTTTTTGCTGTATAAAATGTATGCTCTGTCATAATAAATACATTGAGCTCTCTCTCCGGATCAGTTTTAATATCTGATATTACTAGGATCCACCTGGATTATATTTTTTTAAGCGTATCACACCAACCAAAACAGGAAGCCACTTGCACGCAAGGGGTTACAAGGAGTTGGAGCGAGACCAAATAGGAGTGATAGAGAAAATGATGAAGAGAAGGATAGGTGATAGATTAAGGCATCTGAAGACGTCGATTGACATTACATTTGAATAGTTGGAGATTATAGCTATCAGGAAAACAAGAAATGAAGAGGGAGTTCCACAGGCGAGAAATGTGAGACATGAAGCTATTGGAGTAGAAGAGACGGCTACATTTAACACTTTCAACAGTGAAAGGGTGAGAGCGAGATGCCAGCCTAGTTGAACGCTTAAATTCATGAAGTCTGGGAGCCAGTGAAAGCAGCTCGTCGGAGCACTACCGTGAAAGTATTTGTAAAAAAAGACAGAGGGAGGCGACCGCACGTCTGTGAGAAAGCGACTGCAGACGAGATGCCAGATCAGGGCCAATTACGTTGAGACAAACAGAAGGGACTCCAGACCATATATGGCAGCAATACTCCATTACCTGTACTATATATATATATATATATATATATATATATATGTGTGTGTGTGTGTGTGTGTGTGTGTGTGTGTTGTGTGTGTACTGACAAACACGCACATCGATGTCAGTATTGTAGCAAGCCTAAAAATCTAGGATTTCGAATATTTGGGGTAAACAGACGATCCCTCACTACTTGGGAGATTGGCGCAATACAATCTTTATATATCTCATTTCTTCATCAAATAAGTTTAACAATTATCTATTCGTGTCGTGAGTGCTTTTGGATTGGATTTGGATTGATTTGTTTTTTACAACTTATCAACCCTTTGCAGGTTATTTAAAGCCAGAAAATATTTTAACGATTTCAGAGATAATCATGATTAATGATACAAGTCCTCCTAATTAACCCGTAGCTTGGGATAAAAGAGGTGGATACATAGCCTTCCCAAGTGTATTTTCACGTAATTGAATATAAGAACCCGACTGGAATTGGAAATCGACTCTCCAATATCTAATTCCGTGCCATTATCCATTACACCACCCGCACATCCAAGCTTACAGCATCCGGTATTCCCAAGCGATCACTCGGTGCTTTTGAAACCAGATGTTCGTAAGGCGATCCTGAGAGAACTAGAGGTCCTACCAGGATTTAATATTGGCGGACACAATCTTAATGTTGTGACCAAGTAAATGATTAAGTAATAACAAAAACCAGGTTTGCAGATATATCGTATATTAAACACTAAGTACACCGGAAGAGTATTACACATTTAGAGAGAGTGTATCGAAGGAACTAGCGTTCAATCTATTCACTGTTATATTTAACAGCCCCCACCCCCACGAGGAATGTATATAGCACAAGGCCGAGTTTACCGTGGGTTTTCCGAGCCCGTAGGCTCGGCCAAAAATATTCCCTTAAAACCGGATAAACGGGTTCAGGGCCTGTTTACCTCCCAGGACGAAACTTTGCCCTTCGGACATTTTTTAGGAATCTTTGCCCTTTGGACATTTTTTAGGAAAATGTGGAGAACCATAATTGTCCACGTCCTAAAGGGAAACTACTCATAACAAAATTAGAGGAACCTATATCATGATTATAATTATGAGGTTGTTAAGTATCTTAGTTTTGCCCGTGAAGCATAATGAGGAAAGGGAACTTGGAGAGTTTAACACACACACGGCATGAGAGAAGCAGAGGAAAACATCGAGTAACCTACATAACGAGATTATGTAAATGGTTGGCAGAACAGCGTGCAACTGGTGTGGGATAGAGTAAGATGACAAACGTTGCTTAGAACTACAAAGGATAGGAAGTCGTGGAGAGCTATGATCACTCACGTCCTGAAGATACCCGGCACATATTAGAAGAATATGTGTCTGCCTGCATATGTGTGTGATTCTTCGCTAATTTTTATACAACAAAGTAAGACGTAAGCAAAATTGGGTCTAATGACTAAACAACCTAAAAACCTTTTCTTTTTTTTTCTGTTATTGTTGTTGTGACAACCAAACACAGGTCACGTGACTTGATGCTAGCACGATAATGAAAATAAAAGAGAAGTAAAAACTGAGGGTGTTGCCTTTTAATATAAAGTGAACCTCTCGTGTGTGTGTGTGTGACGGATCATAAAGCAAGAACTGTGTTAACAGGAGACCGTTGTCGCCATTATGTTTTATTATACTAGTCAATGTTTTCAGAATATTCGTATGCTCATATCATGTATATCTTTTTCTTCTTCTATGCGCATTGTCTCTTCAGGACGTTGGCGATCAAAGTTCTCCACAGAGTGCTGTCCTTTCTACCATGTTTCAGCTTATAATCTTCTCTCTTGGCCTGGCTTCGCGAACGAAAATTTATGAAGTGGGCTCTCCACGTCGACTGCAGGCAAGTCCGACCGCAGCGACTGCAATCAAATGTCTGGTCTTGTATAGTTGCTGAGGCTTCTCGGTCCTTCCTCCCGCGGCGTTTCTCCTTCAGGCAGGCCCTGCAAGAGTCCTCAAAGGTGGGGACAGCTGATGGACGTTGCGGCACCAGGCTTGACGGTCAGCAGCAAGTGCTGACCACTGGCGATGGGCCAAAGCTGTAGAGCTTCATATGATCCTGATATGTAATAGCTATTTAACCCATAGCTGGCTCCCTAAACAGGTACTATCGCTCCGGTACAAGGTGAAACTGGGAGCAACGGTAATTAAGAGGTCACTCCAGTATCCCTAAAACTCTGGCACTCCCAGACCAGAGCCTTACCACCGGTTACAGTTTAATGTCATACTCAGGATAAAGCTTATAGTATGGCTTTATTAGAAATAAATATTAGAAATATTAGGCTGTTACACAAATTCGTTCGTTTTTTTGTTTTTTTTTAATAATTTATTTTAATACTTATTATTTATTACTTGTTCTATTGAATCATTCAACAATGTATACAACCTCATTGTTTACAAATTTAATTTTTTTTTTTAAAAATGGCTAGAGTACTGGTACAACTATCCACATCATAAACTCTATGCAATCCAGACCAAGCTGGAAGTAAGTAATACATCTTTCAGGAAACCATTTACATTATTCGGACTATTGTCCTTATCGCCATATTTATTACAACGTTTCGGCCGTTGTACGCTCCGGCATTCTTCAGGTGGTTGGAATGTCGAACTGAATCCTTTATTTCGCTCACTGGGGTAGACTGTTCTAGTTCCACGTGCCATGTCTAATGGATGTCAGTTATCAGTTATCTCCTGTTAATTACCCTACCCAAGTTCTCCACCGCCTTAACCGGGTATTGAACTCAAACTCTTTTGAATCCTGTCACTGGATCAAACTAACGCCTTTATCCGCCGTGCCATGAAAAGAAAGGACAAAGCATAAACTACAAGAAAAGAGAATGCATGGTCATCAGTAAGAGGAAGAGTCCGAAATGCAATTTAAAGGTCGGGAACACTAAAATCAAGCAGACGCAGAAATTTAAACATCTGGGAAGCATCTTGACAGAAGATGGTAAGTACGACACTGAAATCTGTAGACGTATTGGAATGGCCAAGGACACATTCCAAAAGCTGGGTAGAGTATTGCGAAACAGAATTTCTTTGGTAACAAAAAAGAATACTGATCTGTTACGTGACATCTGCCCTTCTTTACGGCAGCGAATGTTGGATGATTTCCTCAAAGATGAAGAAGAGACTCGAGGCGACTGAGATGTGGTTCTACAGAAGGATGTTAAGGATATCATGAACCGATAGGTTACAAAGAAGGAGAATGCTTATACTTAACATCAGGAAGAGGCAGCTGAAGTTTTTGGGACACATAATTAGGAAGGAGGGCCTGGATAACCTGATACTCACGGGTCGAATGGAGGGAAAAAGAGACAAAGGAAAGCACCGTGTGACATACCTGGCGAGCTTGAGCAGGTGGGTGACAGAACGTGGTCTGGGGGAGGAAACAGAGGCAAGGAACTTGTTGAGAGCTGCAAGGGATAGAGGGAGGTGGAGAGCCATGATCGCCTACGTCCTGAAAGGACATAACACATTAAAAGAAAAGAAAGAAGCAAGAATAAGTGGATGAAAATATCTGAAGAAACTTGAACCTGTTATAGTGGAACACCCCTATTCTATTGTTAATAGACTCTCCCACCTATAATAAGTAGGAGTGGTAAGAGTAACAAGCGATACGGCAGTGAGTGGGTCAGTCAGTCGATGTCGGATGACCGTTAGTCGGATATTAAAGTATCAGCCACCCCAACTAGATTACTGCGTCATTACCTATTATATCAAGTTCCTAACGTTTTGTACGTCGAACCTATTTTAGGACCGACTTTAGTACAAATACAAGCCTCCACTGTGAAACCACTACATAACATAACCGTAAGCAGAGAGAAAAGATGTTAGATATTAAAAGCATTGGTTAAACATATGCCAGCAACATAACGTCTATATTTAAGTAAATATATCAAAACGAAACATGCCAATTGAGCAAAGAAATAAACGAAGACTTAATTCGCAGAAGTGACTTTTTACTGATGAATATAGAGCTGTGTTGAACAGAGTTGTTCGGTTGGTTGTTTTGTTTTATGGCATATCAAAACCTCAGTGGGTCATTTAATGCCAACAAAATTTTTTAAATAGATTCATAGTGATAGTTTGATAAAAAAAAAAAGGTGTGTTTGTATACATATATATTTGAACCATTTTTCAATTACTCATATTCAAAAGTACAATTCAACTTCTTTTAGGAAACTTACAATCTTCGATGGTTTTATTTTCGTCAAAAGGTTTTTACTCACTTGGTAATATTTTGTTCAAACAAGATCAAAATCTACAAACTCTAACAGTATATGTTTCACTGTAAATCTCTCTTGGCATATAGTGGATATTGGGGATTCTGTGGCCCTTTGTTGAATAGAGCTTAGTTTATTCATTAAAATAAAAAGAACAGATATGTTGAGCTCGTATTGCAGGCAGTAAAATTATAAGTCCCTTCAAAGTTGATGATGTTATCAAGATAAATGTACAGGATTATTATAAATTCTTGAACAAGAGCATTATTGAAGGGTGCAGATCAGAAGCAAGTAACTTTAAGCTAAAGGGTATTTTCATGCATGATATTTCTTGATAGTCATAACGCGAACAATTCATAAAGTATGTATGCACAAGCATTAAATAACTGAATAAACTTTAAAGACACTTCTAAGATTTTCCTAACATTAATCGCAAACGGTATTCCAGATGTCTGAGTAAAAATTGTCTAGCGACTCGGACTGAGGAATTGGAGAGCCGAGTTCGAATTCCAGTCGAATCTTGTTACATTCGCTTACGTGATGACAATCTTAGGAAATTTATAAATCCTCTTCTTCTCCCCCTCAACTATAGGTAAATAGCAGGACAGACCGGGTTCTGTAGCCTTGGATGGCAACTGGTCTAACGCAAAAATAGCAACCTACTGCGGGAAAAATCTGCTTCGTCAGTCATGTATTGAAAGATACACGATCGCCTAAGCCCTTGTACAATTATCACTATTCGACAAGGAGTTCTTGGAGCGTTAAATAACAGGATAGATAGATAGATAGATAGATAGATAGATAGATAGATATAGCGTTTGCATGCAATATTGGCCTTCATAAGGTGGTATCCACTTTTGTACTAACTTGCATCATCCGTTTTCCAATGTTTCATCACTTGTCCCATTAAAAATTGAAGAAGAGAAAGAAATCTCCGTTTAAATCCGGGTTAGCAAAGGGCGCCATGTCTTTCCGCTGTCATCCTTGGAAAAGAATGATTACAAAAAACAGACATAAAAGCTTCAAAGAGAACGTCTCTTCAGCCGGCTTAAATATCAAACCCAGATGCAACAACGCACATAAAAATCACACATGTGAACCTTTCCTGAAAGTGAAACAATTTTGTCAGTTTGTTATTTTATGAAGATTTGTTATTTCAACTCTTTTCAGTAGCGATGTTTATTCTCCCTACAAATATACATCCATTCACAAGTAGAAATATAAATATTCAAATATATACATGGCGATATTCTCATGGACATATTGCTCTGTTATAGGGGCAAATGTCCGTGTATGTGTGTATACATATGTGCACGGGTTCGTGAATGTGAGTACGCTGTGTATATATATGCATATCTGTAGGGCTCATATAGACAGTTTTGTTATTTCAACGATCTTTGTCAGGTATCTTTGGGTGTCTTTGTTGCCTACCCACAGAGACGGCTAATAGATAGATAGATAGATAGATAGATAGATAATTTTCTCAATTTCACTTCATGCTTCATACAACCAAAGAAACTGAAAACGATAGGAAGATTTTGTTACACCAATCTGGCAATTAGAACCTAAAATCAACGTTCACATCTCCATTTTTTTTAACTCGGTTCAAGGCCTGGCGAGATATATAGCTGTCTTATTCAATAAAAAGGTCCAACAGATAATGAACAGAATACATAGTAATCAAAGTGGTTGCAATCTGGGGAGTTAGTAAGTGATGATGTGGTCGTAGAAATTGTCTGACAGCCATGACTCTGTTCTCCTGCTTGTGTGGCATGGAGCAAAGTCCTGTTGCCAGACATAGGAACTTCCACCGGGCGAAAAATCTTTTTCAATATTCTAAAGAATTATTTCCCTGTTTTAGTAGATACGGCTACTGTTTTATTTGTCTTGTTTTTGGTTTTATGCTAATTTTTTATTTTTGGTCGCCATTTTTTCAAATAAAATGTCATTTGTCCCAACGCTCTTTAGCTAGTTTTACCCCGATGTTCCTTTACGAGTAACCTAGGTAGGTAGGTTCTGGCTCACTATATTTTTTTAGTTCACATATATATATATATATATATATATATATATATATATATATATATATATTAACTGCTGACAAGTTACTTTTCAGCTTGTTTTGTATCTTAGCCATGGACTCAATTTTCAATCTGCTTGACTGAATCATCTTCAAGAAGCGAGAGCAAGATCTAAAAGGTCAACCAATCTAACAGTGATCTCATCTCACAATCTTCACACTTGCTCCATATGTGGCCTCCTTTGTAAATCACTAGCGGGTCTTAAATGCCACTTAAGATTAGCGCATAAACTTTCATAACTGAATCAATAAGCTGTCAGATCCTCATACGTCGAAACCGACGGGAAAGTCCATTATTATTATTATTATTATTATTATTATTATTATTATTATATATATATATATATATATATATATAAACTAATTTTTTTTGTATAATTATATCTTTATAATATATATATATATATATATATATATATATATATATATATATATATATATATATATATATATACTGCACTCTCATATATATATATATATATATATATATATATATATAAGTGAACATTGAAGTCAACACTCAGAGGCGACAGGCTGTTTCAGGCTAAACGCAATCGTCAGACCGGCCTGACGATTGCGTCTAGCATGAAACAGCCTGTCGCCTCTGAGTGTTAACTTCAATGTTCACTTTTATATTTATATTTACATACGCTCTTTCTCTGATATTGAGCACTTTATCCCTTAAATATAGCACACCATAAAACTATATTTCTTCATATATATATATATATATATATATATATATATATATATATATATATATATATGCCTGTACACACATGTCCATGTATATGTGCCCCCTCATATCTACCCGGACGCACACAGATGCACACACAAGCACAATATGTAATAATGGCTAGTCACTCATAGCCACTCCCTTTTGCAGACGCTTGCTCAGGCACATTTATGTTTTCTCAATACCCACAGAGTCCACCTGTGTTTTATACTGCAACTATGCTGAGCGGGGCTTAGTTACAGTCTCTGGCAGAGAGCGCCAGATTGGCGTGATCAACAGTCCGAACAAGGCTCAAACCCTCGGTCACGATGACTTGTGATTTCGTGCTAGCACGACCTTCGACGGACATACATACATAAATACATACACATAATATATGTATTAGAGCCATTTTTGTGGGGTGTTCTGTTTTTCCTTGATATTAGGAGACCCATTTAGATGTCTTATTTGTTTGCTTACTTGTTTACGCATGCAAATATATGCACATATACGCATACACACACACACATACATATATATATATATACATATATATATATATATATATATATATATATATATATATATATATATATATATAATGAACTCTCCCATCGGTTTCGACGTATGAGGATCTGACAACTTAATTGATTTAGTTATGAAAGTTTGTGCGATAATCTTAAGTGGCACTTAAGACCCGCTAGTGATTTACAAAGGAATTCCTCATATGGAGCAAGAGTGAGAATTGTGGGATGAGATCACTGTTAGATTGGCTGAACTTTTAGATCTTGCTCTCGCTTATTGAAGACGATTCAGACAAGTTGATTGAAAACTGCTTAGTCCACTAAAACACATTGATCTCCATTCTACCCACTCTAAGGCTACGCACTCAAGGGTGTTATGAGGTTTATTGACAGCTGACAAGTTGCGCTTCAGCATGTCTTTGTATCTTAGCCATAGATGTCCTACATTCCTGTAGCCCTGATCTAACTGGCTGTGCATTTGGATCTTGGGTATCCTGTCATCAGACATTCTCAAGACATGACCAGTCCACCGTAACTGATACTGTATGAGAAAAGTCTCGATCCCTCCAATATTACACTTGTTAAACAGGTCTACATTAGTTGTCCTATCTTGAAGGTTAACTCCACAGATTGCACACAGACAGTTTTTATGGTAAACATCCAGCTGGCGTATACATATATATATATATATAAACCCGTGTAGGAAAATTATGGAAAATAACGAATAATATTTTTTTTTAAATCCACATTGTAACAAAAGACGTTTGCGGTATCTCTCTTCTTTTTAATATACACACATTTCTCTCGTTGGAACTGCTATAACCTCTTCCTTTTACACACACACACACACACACACATACACACACACACACACACACACACACATATATATATATATATATATATATATATATTAGAGCCGTTGGGATTCTGTAGATTTTTAAATCAACCGAGTACAGGTAGACGTTTTGTTTTGTTTGTTTTTTCTCTACTAACTCGTATACCGCCTTGTGTTATTATTGTCTTTGCGATGATCGGTTTATATAACGTATGGTCCTGTTTTTAGATTTACTGTTGAGAACAGCGAGATTAGCGCACCCCCAATTCATTTCCTTCTCAGTGAACCCTGTTCTCTATTGATCATACTGGTATTTTTTAAGTCAAAAATGTGGTCAGATGTATTATGGTGAACCATCGGTGCGTTTAGATTCTTCTTATGCAGAATATCTCTACGGTGTTCATATAATCTTTTTTTTTTAAGTTTCTAGATGTTTCACCTATGTACATCAATGAACATTCTGTGCATTTTATTACTACCTCTGTTCTGTTTGTGTTGCGATCTCGTTTAATGCTAACTATATTTCTTATTGTTTTAGAGGTGATGCATTCAGTCGGGTATTGAAGTTGTTTTCGATGTATTTCTCTTCTTCGAGCAAGAATTGAAGGGTTACAGATTCTAAGAGCTCTTTAATAAAAACCTATGATTACTATAGATTTTATTTTATTCTTGTCGTGATGTAAAAGTGTATGAGGTCATTATTATTTGTTGGTTTTCGACAAACCTTCAGTTGAATATCCTTCAATCAATTATGTGCCATGCGTGATACACGCTTAGGCGATCATATACCTTTCGATACATGACTGACGAGGCAGATTTTTTCCCGCATTAGGTTGCCATTTCTTTCTTCAGTTGCTATCAAAGCCTACAGAACCCGGTTTATTCTTTTATTTATCCATAGCTGGCGCGGAGAAGAAGAGGATTCCTACCTTTCCCAAGGTTATTAGCACGTAAGTGAATGTAATGGATTCGACTGGAATTTGAACTCGTCTCTCCGATTTTTCAATCCGAGCCGCTATCCATTACTCCACCGTGCCTCCTTATGTGTGCATATTAACATGATGTCGAGATATGGTAAAGTGTAGTGTGCCTATGTTTCGTAAGTGAAATTGATTGTATGTTCTATACTTGCTAAGTGACTAAGCAGGATTATAGTGATTTACTACGGGTAGCTAAGATGCTGCACAAGGCCGAATGTTACGGAACACCAACCATGTGAATATCAAACTCACTACACACACATGACTGATCTAGCGAGACACGCTTACTAACTGTTACACCACCTTGAAGTACCTAACAAGCAGAGTTATAATATGGTTACAGCGAGTGGGCATTTTGTTGACATTGATAGGTTCGTTAAGAACAGACAGTTGACACAATCTGAATAGCGATCTCCGACCTTTCAGAAATATTGGTTGACAAATTAAATTGTCAACAAGTTAAAGAGGGAATATTTTTTCAGTTGAAAGCATTTGGGGACAAGAGGCGAAGTAGTTGCTTTGAAAAGATGCCGATTGAAAATTTTGATTATTGCGTTGCACGAATGTAAATATAAGAAAACAAATCAGAGGTTCGGGATAAAGAAACGATGAGAACATAGAACAGGCAAGACCTACGTAACTCACATTTTCTCCGTGTTCAAAATATAAGAAAAAATTTCACTCGGACAGCTTTTTACTAAGCAGGGCCGGCACGTCTTACTCCCGAAAACCCCGGCCGGAGGGCGCGTTTTTTGTGGCCCCGTTGTGATCCCTACCATTTTTTTCCAGCAAAGTTTTATGGCCATCCGCCAATTTTTTTAATTATTTCCAAACTGGCGTTACATTGTCAGTCATCAACTAATAATATACATCGCTTATCTGCATGGCCGGTGTGGTGTGTACTACGTAGGATTCCCCGACGATGTTAGAGCCTCAGAATGGCTAGTTTCAGAAGCGTTTTATTTTATTTTATTTTATTTTATTTTATTTATTTATTTATTTTTCTTGTTGTACTTTTTACTTTTTTCTCCCTAGGTTATATTGTCAATCATCAACTATAATAAACGTCAGGGCCGGTGCTTACTACCCCGATCCTCCTTACCGCGTGAGGGCCTCCATTCCTACTGGTGACGGGGTGTAGAAGTGCTAATTTCAGCAGCGCTTAGTTTTTAAAATTGTATCTCGGAAAATCATTTTTTTATTCCAAGATCATCCACTCAGGAGGATCTTTGATTTTTTTTTACTAATAGCAATATTAACCAGAAGTCCACGGCTAGTAATTAAAATAAAATTTCTAGCCCCTATTTTTTTACATTTCTAGAAAGATAAAACCGAGAAAATGATCACTTAAAAAATAAAGATGTTTAAAGATTTCAACACATGAAAACTGATTTTTTTTTTTTCTTAAAAGAAATTTTTTATGACAACCCGTTTGTGTTGTGTTGGAATCTTGGTAAAACTTCATTTTTCAGCGGAGATACATCGGCGATTAATCTTTATGGAAATGTAAAAATTTGCAAACATTTGTTTTCGAGTAAAATATGTCATGAAAATATTGATAATGAATACAAAAAGAATAATCTATTCATTATAATTAATGAATATGTACTGAAATTTTTATTTCATTTGGTCTTTGATAATTTAAAAAAAACGCCCTCCCCCTCTCCAATTTTCCTTGGAGGATTTGTGGACCCCAGGTTGAAAAACTTTGAAATCGATATCTAGTAGAGAGGAGGACTCCGTATGAAAATTTCGAAAGTGAGGGGTTGAGACCCTGGCGCCGGCCCTGTTACTAAGAACTGCCTCTTTGGGAAACAATGCTTTCCGGTAGTAGACTTCTTCTTCTTTGTCTTCTTCTTCTTCTTTCTACCGAGTCTCTTTAGGATAAAGACGATCATGGCTCTCAACAACTTCCTATCCCTGGAAGCCCTTATCAGTTTTTTCACCTTTTGCTAAGGCTCCCACCCTCGTTCACACAAGCTTGCCAGGTAATTGTTTTGCTGCTTTGCTTATCTCTCTTGCCCTTAATATGCCCCGTGAGGGTTAAATTTTCCAAGCCTGCCTTCCTCATTACGTGTCCATGGAATTACAACTATCTTTTACTGATTTTGAGTTTAAGTGTTCTTTCTGGGTTTTTTTGGTGGGTGGGGGGTTATCATTTCACCCCAAGCAAGACAATAAAGCCACTAAGACACAAGGCGTTACTGAATGTTAGAGAATATGGGAAAAATAAATTATTAAGGAAAGGAGAAAATAAAAGAACAAGAATTAAGAAGACAGAAGATAACGATTGACATTGCATTTAAATTTTTGAAGATCAAAGGCAATAAAGCCACTAGGATGCAAGGGGTTACTGGGTGTTAGAGAATATGAGAAAAAACTAATATTAAGGAGAGGATAATAAAAGAACACGAATTAAGAAGACAGAAAATAAGGATTGACATTAAATTTTAATTTTTGAACGTCAAAATTGACTGGGAATTATGGAGCAGGAAAAGAATTCCACAAGCGAGAAATGCGAGAAAAGAAACTTACAGTTTTATCTAATAATTTCAACTGTAAAATGATGAGACCTTTCCGCCAATCTAGTACTGCGCTTAAATTCATAAAGTCTAGGTACCATATAGAAAAGTTGCCATTTTCTCTAAGACTGCCTTGTTGCTTACACGTTCCATCTATAGATTCTTCAGTATTCTTCTGTCGAACCACATTTCTACTGCCCCCAGTTTACTCATCATTTGTGGAGAAATTGTCCAGCATTCACTGTCATAAAAGAGGATGGATATCACATAGCAATCCCAGCGCCCTTTTCTTTGATTCCTACGATGTTTTTTTTTTCCATTTCTCAGCATCTTGCTCAACTTTTGGAACATCGATTTAGATTACACATGTAATAACTTTATTTTGTCATTAAGGCTTGTTGTAATTCCTGATAGGTGACAATCTGTTTTTACTTATTTTCACTGCAATGGCCGACAGAGGACAGGCACCTGATAAAAGCAATTATAGGTTTTAATAATATTGCTTGCAACATTTTGCATTAAATCATCAAAAATCTTTCGTTTACCATCAATCTGCTACTGCCAAAAAAACGTGAAGTTGCGATCATGGGATTAAAAAAAAAGAGCTGCAAATAGAACGTCAGCGGTCATAGCTCTCCACAACTTCCTATCATTTGTATCTCTTAGTAGGATTTGACTTTCCACCACCACCCCACTCCCTATTCTTCCTTCCAGTTATACAAGTTATTAGGTAGGTAACTCTTTGTTTACCTCTGTTCATCTCTGTGCAGTATGTCCTGTGAGTGACAAATTCTCGAAGCCCTCTTTCCTCATTACGTGTCCCAGAAACTCCAGCTATTTCTGATTTTAAATATAAGCCTCCTTTTTTGTTTTCTTTTTCCTTAACACTTCCTCGTTATTAACATAGTTTATGGTATTCTCAGCATCCTTCTGTAGAACCACATTTCTGTTGCCCCACATCTTGCAGAAGAGACATGAGAAGAGTGTTCAATATTCACTGCCATATAAGAGGCATTTTTTCCACTTTCTTAATACTTTGCTTAGCATCTTTGGCTATTCGGATTTCGGTGTTTCATTTTCGGTCTATTTTTTTTTTAAATCAATTCACCCCAAGCAAGGCGATAATGTCACTAAGATGCAAGAGGCTACTGGAAGTGGAAGAGAATAAGAAATATTTATTTTGAAATCCTTGATTAGTAGCTCATATCTTTGTATACTCCTCTTACTGACAACCATACATTATGTCTTCTTACAATTGATAGTTAGTCCTTTCTTCTCACTTTCCTTCACTAGAAGTTCCGGCAGTGTCATTTCTGTATCTGCTATCAACACTGTTTCATAAGTATATCTTATTCTGTTAAGACTGTGTGCGGCTATAATAAATCCTGATAGAACGAGAAGTTCTATCAGGATACCCTCGCTGTACAGATTTAGTAAGCATTGTAAGCATTTATTAATAATTTCACACCGGGGAAGGTGATAAAGCTACTAAGATGCGAGAGGTTACTGAAAGTGAAAGAAATTGATAAAGCATTGAAGAGAGAGAGAGGGAGAGGGAAGACAATAAAAGAACAGAATGCAAGCACATTTATTTGTCTATTATGAGATTCAGAAATTTAAATGCAACATCAAGATCATAATAGACACGAAAGTAAGCCGGAAGAGAGCTCCACAGGCGAGAAGTGCGAGAGAAGAAACTAATCCCATAGAACTTACGGTTACATCTAGTAATTTCAGCAATAAAATAAGACCTAGCTGCCGATCTAACATTGCGCTTAATTTATTCATTTTTTTTACAGTGAGGCTCACCAATGCAAAGCCCGGAAGCCACTCGAAGTAGAGGGTTACAGAGTAAAAGGTACAGTTTATGCGGGTATGTGGGGAAGATATCCCTTAGCCCTAGACTTGAACTGGTCAAGATTGTGGTGATCGGGAAAACACCCTCTTGGGTGTCGTTTCCACTGAGTAGTGAGTTCTCGGGAAGAAGCTGCTCGAATGGAACTTACATCTCACCAATGGAATACAAAGGGAATGAGGCTGGTTCGCTACAATGTATGTAGAATGGAGGCAATTCGTAAAGTCGAGTTATAAAAGAGGAAAGCCATATTTATTTTGAAAATACAAACATGTGGCACAAGGCCAAAAGGGAGAATAGGGAAAGGCTGGACTTCATTCTGTCTTATTTTAAATTTAGCTAGCCACAATTTCTGACAGACCGGGTTCTATAGCCTTGGATGGAAACTGGTCTATCGCAGAAAGAAATGGCAATCTACTGCCTCGTTAGTCATGTATCGAAAGATACATGATCGCCTAAGTGTATATCACGCATGGCACATAACTGACTGAAAATTACTGACCCAAACATATAGTATTTCTTACACCAAAACAACACATTCTTGCTTACCATTCTCACGACAGTCACCATAATGCCTCAGAGTCTCTATGAAGTCTTACAAGTTACTATATGTTCAATTTGTCTGGTGCCGGCGCGAGGGGGGATGAAACCCTAATGAATATTTACAATGATTACAATTTTATAGACAAGAAACTAAACAAAATAGTATCAAAGTGGAAAGCTCATCAGAACAATTACCATGAAAATATTTATAGAAAAATTACATAGAAGCTATGTTACATCGGTGGGAAAGTGATTAGAGGCGAGATGCCAGATCAGTACTGATAATATTACGGATTCTTCTTTGGATTTTGTTATGAATCCCTAGATATACAGAAGAAGCAGCAATAGTTTGACGCTAAAATGCAGCCATGACTATTGTTTTATGTTTCACGTTTACCTCCATAATTATAATTTTATCTTTATAGATATATATATATATATATCTGTGTGTGTGTGTGTGCTGATAAGTATCAATGGAAGTTTTGATGTATTTATTTAATAAATCCTCCCTGTATTATCGCAGGTTAGATAAGAATCGTATTAATTATTTGGGCTTTGGAATAATTAACACTCCACCTGGAAGTGATTTTTTGTATTTCGTTTTTTCTTTCTTTTCTTTGTTCTTTTTTATTTACTTATTTATTTATTGTTTATCTCATTCGGTGGTGAGAATGAAATGTCACAAAAACATTGACATCTAATCTATAAATCATATCGCTTCAATCTCCTCTAATTCTCTCTCTCTCTCTCTTTCTCGCTATCCATCTTTCTGTCTCTCTGTCTTATTCTCTCTCTCTTTTTTCTTTCTCTCTTTTATTCTCTCTCTTTTATTCTCTCTCTCTCTCTCTCTCTCTGAGGTGATGAAAGCTCTCAGCCTGACCCACTTCTCAAAATCAGTATTTCAATGACCAAACGTCAAAATACTGATTTAGAAAAGTGGGTCGAGCCGAGAACATTTCACCGCAACCACACACACATTCACACACATACACACACATATATATATATATATATATATATATATATATATATATATATATTGAGAGAGAAAGAGAGAGGACGCTTAAGCATATATCCGCACTAAAAAGATCAGTTACTGAAGTGCCATTTTTCATTAATTTTTAAATGATGGTTTCTAAGCGGTAAGCTTAGTGAAAAATGCCTTCTTTTCTTCTCGTTTTTGTTTTAATTTCTTCAAGCCGTAGTTCAAACTTACTAATAATGAAAAGGTTTTAGAAGATGAAATGATAAACGAAGAGGTCTACTCCTATCTTCATCATTAAAAAAAAAAAAAAAAAAACAGTATCGTAGCTGGAATCGTCACGTATACACGTATATCCCACCGGTGTCAGGGATTAGTGTTCGAATCGAGGTAAAAGCCAAGATCTCGAATGCTCAATTTGATGATTGGCATAACCGTACTTAGAGCTACAAAGGACAGGAAGCTGTGAAGAGGAGTAAATAAGTAGATGACTGAGAATATTTTTCTTAGATATGACTGTAGTCTATACCAGGGGTTGGCCACCTATGGCACGCGTGCCACACGCGGCACGCAAAGCAAATTTCCAATGGCACGCTGTCACAAATGACACCATGAAGTCCGAACCAATGACTACTACAACGCAAAGAAGATATTTAGCTATTTCAATTTTAATATATACTAAATTATATATGCTATATATTACTATATAAAATATATTATAGAACAGGTATATGACCTTGACTTGTATAAAAATACGTATGCTACTGGCACACTGAATGATTTTAAAACGCTAAGTCGGCACATAGTTAACAAAAGGTTGCCGACCCTTGTTCTATACACTCAACAGTTTAAAATCAACAGAAACTTGTACTATCCCCTTATTACTTTAAAGCGTTACACACACACACACATCTATATATCTATATCTCTATTTTCGTTGTCCTCTTATTACTGAGAAGTAAAAACAAGAACAAAATCTACTTCCATACCTGATGATGTCTGTAGGAACAGACGAAAGCTTGTAAAATTAAAAAGACCTTATGCAACTGGAATTTGTAAACAGGGATCATATCATTCATATACAGGTTCGGGGTTGATGTATCTCATTTATATTGTTTGCGACGATGTATTCTCGCCATTTAAATCATTAACCTCTATATTTGTTTTTTGTATGAATGATTCATGAATTTATATCTATATCTATATCTATATATATATCTATTATGAAATGGGCAAAGTCCGACAATTATTTTAAGACATTTTTATGTTAATACATTCTTTTTATAGATACAAATATTTAAGTAAATGCTCTGTTTATGATAAATAGTAAATGGTAAATGTTATTCAATACTGTTTATTATAATAAACAGAGCATTTACTTAAATATTTGTATCTATAAAAAGAATGTTAAACATAAAAATATCTTAAAATATATATATATATATATATATATATATATATATATATATATATATATATCAAAAACATGTCAAAATCGCTATACAATTCCTGTCGTATTTCGATGTGTATCAAATGCATCTCATCAGTAATATCCTAAAATAAATAATATTGCTCCATTTTGTATTGAGCCCTCTTTTAAATTAAATGTTACGAACGACAGGATTGTACTCTATTCGTTTTCATCTTACCTGGAGATATATATATATATATATATATATATATATATATATATATATATATATATAGATAGATAGATAGATAGATAGATAGATAGATAGGTTTTATTTCTTTTATTATATTACATTATTTATTATATCATCATCATAATCAATCGCATTGGTTTATGAAGGGTTTTGAATTTGAGAACTTTCATGAATATTCATCAGGTGATTGAAAGGTCAGTCAAAATATATGGAGGACACAAAGTGCCATAATTCAAAGTCTGGTAAAAGAAAAGTGAGCAATTAATATTCAAGATTTTTTTTTAAATAAATAAATATTGTGATCAGATTATTATGGTTGAACTTGTGTGCTGTACAAATGGAATTGGAACTCAGCTATCCGATTAACGATTTCGAACCATTATCCATTATATCACCCGTATATCTAAGCTTACAGAACCTGTTATTTCGAAGCGGTCACCTATCTAAGTACTGACCAAGCTCGACGTTGCTTAACTTCGGTGATCGTACGGGAACGGATGTTTCAACGTGATATGGCCGTAAATAGGACAGTAAGATGTCGCGAGGCTTTGATCGTACTGTCCTTGTTCAACTACTGACCACGCCGTATTACATGCTCTCAGCCCAGTTACAGTATAAATCATACGCCGGTTTTATGTAGCTGAGCTGGTATGTACAACAGGAATTCGCCAGCCATCCCAGCCTACTCAGTAACGAGTAAACGGGCCTTTGCGTATTGAATTAACGATACCGGAAGTTATTTCAAGGGGCTTTTCAATTTCGTTTGGGTTATATGCTTTGTTTATTTATGTACTTTCGTCCTGGACGTTTGATTGGTTGGAAGTTCAAATGAACGCCAGGGGTTAAAAGACAAACGTAAAAACAATGACGAATTATCAAATAGAAAAAAAGCTGTTGATAGAATTAATCATGTCTATCGCCATGTTACATCAGCTCGACAAAGGCAACAACAAAGAAATGTGGGTTGACTCTCGGAGTAGAGTAATGGTTAGCGAGCTATAATGGGAAGATGTTCGCTATGAATTTATCTGTTTATACATACACATATAATTATCTATCTATACATACATATATAACCCTTTAAGGAGAAAATACTTCGAAAATTTAATAATAATATTATAATCAACTATAAACACACGCCTAAAACATTGCATTAAATCGCCATCTTTCTTTTAATCTTTTCTTAAAGAATCTCACTTAATACAACGAATACATGCTTAAAGAGATTAGACATAGATTGGAATGAAGTGACACCCCGCTGTGCCGTCTGAGCGTACAAAGGTGAAGACATCAGAACTCCATAGATACACAATCACGAATACGCATTACCATCCGATGCCCGCTTAGACATACAAGAATCTTCACAAACTGACATACATATAGAATTAGCTACGGTTTTAATGCACGTGACACGTGACTGACCAATGAAAACTCATTCCCCCAAAATTGAAAGTTTCTGTCTTTTTATCTGATTTCTCTCAATCTCTAACGAAGCTATAATAAAAGTGAAACATTTTAGATTGAAATACATTTCCTATTTATTCTTTATTTTATCATCCTGTCGGGCCCCCATTTGATATTTGATCTGCATTTGATCTTTGACTTATACACACATATATACAAATTGGAAATAAAGTCACTATACAGTTACTTATAATAGAAAAGCAAAGCACTGAAGCAGGTGACTTGCAGTTCGAACAATATCGGTAATTAATTTACTATTGTTTAACATAGCATCTTTGTTATTAACCAGAACTATTTTAATAATAAATTTCGGGGCTGTTAATTAATTGCTTTGCCCTATTTGCTATTGTAAGGAACGACATAGTGACTTTATTGCCACCCTGTATATATATATATATATACCTGTTCATGCTAGACGCAATCCTCACGCCTGACGATTGCATCTAGCATGAAACAGATTGCCGCCTCTAAGTGTTGACTTCCATGTTCACTTTTATATTTACGCACACTCTATGTCTGATATTGAGCACTTTATCCCATAAATATAGCACATCTTAAGACTATATTTCTTCATATATATATATATATATATATATATATATATATATATATATATATATATATATATATTAAAAGATAATACTGGCAACTCGTGTAGGCTGTGTCAGGAGGATAAACTGGCTATATTAACATACAAGGCTGGCACTGAGTTGTTGAATGGGAAGTCTGGGATCATGGCTAAATGTAGACACATCAGGAAGTTAATTTGGGGGCTACAGGAACCCAGATAAAGTTGGAAACCTTTTTTTTTTCATTTTTATTTTATTTTATCTTATTTTTTTATTATTTTATATTTTCTAAATTTTTTTTATTTTTCCACTACAACTCCGACCATCACTTCCAGTGTCGAATGAACACATTTAAGTTCTTGCCTTGCCTCTGATCGATTCGTTGAAAAATCACCTGACGAGACATTGCCGGTAGTCGAAACCGCGGTAGTGCTTTGGTCAGCGTTCTTATCTTTTTAAGATATTAAATCGCTCTCGCAAGTTTAGTTTTCCTACTTGAAATTGAGCACGTTTTAACGTGTACGATTGTAACAAATATGTCACTGTATTTCAGTATATATATATATATATATATATATATATATATATATATATATATATAGGTTCAGGTAAACGAAGTAACTAGATATTAGCGACCATATACGCGCGTGCTGGCGTGTATACGTTGGTAGGCAAATAAATAATTACCAAATTTAGCCAAGAGGTATAGATATAATAATGCTTTAGGTGATTACACAGAGCAAAGAAATATATATTAATAAATACACATATACCTACGTTTGGTGTGCAACTAAAGTTTCCTTGGCTAGCCAACACGTCGGTCACAATATATACCTATATATATATATATATATATATATATATATATATATATATATATATATAGCTATATGTTGTGCCTGACTAGTTGGGCAACCAGCGAAATAAATATAGCGTTTACAGAAATGATATATATATATATATATATATATAGAGAGAGAGAGAGAGAGAGAAAGAAAGAGAGAGAGACGAACAGACAGACAGAGATAGTCCCAAGTATAGGGGATCCACCTAAAAATGGTATACGTGGTTGATTTTCTAGCCACTATTTCATGACGGGAAACCGAAATTGATAAATACTCAGTTCGATTTTATTTGGCACAAAGTAAAAGGCACACGGTGAGGATCGAAATCACTACACTACAGCATATAGTAAACCGCGCACGTGTTTATGCAAGTCGTGTCCTCCGACAAGAAGTGAACAGTTTGACCCTTTTCGTTCTTTCCTTCTCTTCTCGTTTTATCCGCGTCTCGTTGCTACGCCACAAATAGACGCGAAACATAACCGAATTTCTTCTTTCTTTTTGCAATATTTTTTTTCCCTGTCCGCTTAGAAAGATGGCGTCTGTAGGAGACTGAAGGAGGAAAATTAAAGCTGGCCAGTCAGACAAAAATAGAATGGCATAAGAGGAAGAGACAATGTTTTAATTGCTCTAGCCTGAAAGACCGGCGAGCGATAGAAGTACCACACCTGATGCCTGACACCGTTTTGTCTTTCCCGCCGGCTTCGAATGACATCGAAATAATGGCGGCTTTACACAGACAATGCTTCAACAGCTATTTTGGACAAGACGCAAGGAGTCCGCACATTGAACGCACACGCACAAACACATATACAGAGATGCACAGAAATAAACGCATACATACATACATACATACATACATACATACATACATACATATATAATGTGTTAACGGTCATTGCTGAAAGAGTCTGTCAAGATTTAGATAAAAATGAAAAAATTCGGACTGTTACTTGAGATATCGGGTGGGTGTTTGACAGAATTTGGCATGCTGGTCTTCTTCATAATTTGAAAGGTTATAGTATTTCCGGATGAATTTTAATTTGATTCAGTCTTTCTTATCAAACCGCGAATAACCACTCTTCTAGATCTGTTTGAATTAATATAGGTCTTCCCTAGAGCTTTATCCTTGGATCTACGGTGTACCTAATTTTCATCAACGACCTTCCTGATGTGATCAATTCTCAACTATCTATTCTGAGGAAGTAACTATTTGCTCCTATCGCCTGATCGGTTCGATAAGAGCAAATTGGCAACTGATTTCAAGAATTAGCTACAATATGTTGTTAAACGGGGCAAGAAATGGCTTATTAATTTTAACACCACCAAAACGAAACTGTTTGTTTTAGTATCTGTCTATATTTCTGAGATGAGGTATTATGTACACTATTTACATTATTCGGACTATTGTCCTCATCTTTGTCACCATACTTATTACAACGTTTCGGCCCTTCAGTATCTGTCTATATTTCTGAGATGAGGTATTATGTACATTGTTTACATTATTCGGACTATTGTCCTCATCTTTGTCACCATACTTATTACAACGTTTCGGCCCTTCAGTATCTGTCTACATTTCTGAGATGAGGTATTATGTACACTATTTACATTATTCGGACTATTGTCCTCATCTTTGTCGCCATATTTATTACAACGTTTCTGCCTTTCAGTATCTATCTATATTTCTTAAATGAGTTATTATGTACACTCTTTACATTATTCGGACTATTGTCCTCATCTTTGTTGCCATATTTATCACAACGTTTCAAGGACACATGGCACAGTGGATAAAGGCGTTAGTTAGATCCAGTGACAGGACCCAAAAAGTATGAGTTCAATTCCTGGTTAAAGCGGTGTAGAACTTGGAGAGGTAAATTAACAGGAGATAACTTATAACTGACATCCATTAGACATGGCACGTGGAACTAGAACAGTCTACCCCAATGAACGAAATAAAGGGTTCAGTTCAACATTCCAACCACCTGAAGAAGGCCGGAGTGTACAACGGCCGAAACGTTGTGATAAATATGGCAACAAAGATGAGGACAATAGTCCGAATAATGTAAATAGTGCTTGTTTTAGATAAACTTTTTTACCTTCAGTCAGCATGGCTGATGCTAACCTCCAGTGCAGTGTCTCATTACACCTTCTCGGATTAATGTTTTTTGTTCATATGTATTAGTATTTTTATCGATAACATTTTTGTCGAGATTTACAAACTCTAAGTTTCGTTCAGTTTTGCAAACCAATCGATGAAATTTGAATAAGCTAATTTGTTTGGAAAATACTTTGACAAAAAACCCACTTTGTGGTTTAAGGATTTCTTTAATTTAATTCTATAGGACTTTATCGTAAACAATATTTTTTTCATTCGGTTTCAATCGATATGGCTATTTTAGAGTGTGTGATGGACTGACTAACGGATCTCACAGAATTTTATATATAGATAGATAGAAGACTTGCATGCGAAAACCGAATGCGAATAGGAAGAAGGATACAACAAAACATTTGACGCTATTTAAAAATCCAGGTGTAATAATCTAATAACGTTATAACCAAAAATGGTATTCACCATCTGTACGATGATATGGATGTGAGAGTATATGATTGGGTTAATGCCCAAAGAGGTTCTTCTTCTTCGTTATGTGCTGTGTCCCTTCAGGACTTTGTCGATCATGACTCTCCACAATCTCCTGTCCTCCGTGGCTCTTAATAAATTTTTTTTTTTTTTGTTATTTCTTCTAAACCTTGTTCCTCCATCCATTTACTCAAGCTCAGTAGGTATGTTATGTGTTGCTTTCCGCTCTCCCACTTGCCTTCAATCTGTCCTGTGAGTATCAGATTTTCCAAGTCCTCTTTCCTCATTATGTGCCTTGGAAATTCCAACTGTCTCTTCCTGAAGTTAAGTATAATTTTCCTTTTTGTTTCTGTTTTCTCTAAAACCTTTCCATTGCTCATATGTTCGGTCCATGGTATTCTCAGCATCTTTCTACAATGGTAGACTGTTCCAAGATCTTTCTAAAGCCGGGTGGTAAAAAAGACCGATTCCGTGAAAGAGCTGAGTATAGCAACAATAAGAGAGAAATTACATATTTCAACACTCACAAAGTGAAAACCTGATATAAATAATAATAAAATAAATATTGAAAGAGAATTACGCACCCCTCCTCTTCACATTGAGTTTGTTTCTGGCCAGTCAACTTTGATCTTTAATAAATGATATGCAATGTCACTCGTTATCTTCTGTCCCCTTGAATCCTGTTCTTTTATTGTCCTCACTGCTTTTTTTTCAGTAACCCCTTACATTTTAGTAGCTTTTATCGCTTGCTTGAGGTGAAATGCTAAAAAATATACTGAAAAAGTCTATAGTTCAGCACAAACTACGAGTAATGAATAATAGACTTCAGATTTCAAACGACACATTTTGTACAAAACACAAGTGGCGAAACGCAAGTCTTCAATCTCTTCTTCTTCCTACTGCAGAAATATCTGTAAGAAATGCAAACGATGCAAACTGATCGCTTTGTTTTTATGGCTCATCAACCTTTTTTCAGGTTATTTAAAGCCAGAAAGCATCTTTCGATTGTAAGATGTTTATTTTGGGGAGTGGGGGTGTTATGGGACCTTACCCATAATAACATAATAGACTATTCCATACGTAATAAATACTGCGCTTCAAGAGGAAGCAGGGAGTTCAGTCTGAATTCTGGAGTGAGTCCCGTCAGAAGTCCGTCAGGAGTCAGTCAGTCGAGTCAGGGGCAGTCCGAAACAGAGTCGCGTTCAGACAATTACTACAAGACATTGGAATAGTGATACTGGTCGAGACTACATTGTTCTCCCTACTAAACCTGATTATTCGTACTAACACTTTCTACTTGTCTGTATATCTGATACAAGTCCTACTAATTAACCTATAACTGGAGGGGAATAGGTGAATTCATACATTTCCCAAGTTTATTCGCGCGTAAGTTAATATAATGAACCCGACTGGAATTGGAACTTATCTCTCCAATTTCCAATTCCGAGACGTTATCATTAGACCACCATTAGGTATTGACTAGGATCGACATTGCTTAACTTCGGTGATCTTAAGAAAACCGGTGTTTCAACATGTTATGTTTGTAAGCCACATACGGTGTAAAGAAATTTAAAATAAGATTTTAGACATTACAGTTTGTGTCAACGAATGCAACCGACCCGACAGCACCTGCGATTTGATAGTTTCAAACCTAAACCCCTGAAAGTTTTCGGTTGCAGCGTAGTGGATGGTGTTTGGGGTGTTCAACTGCGGAAGTATTAGTGGCCCGGGCGTCCAGGATTTACGTTTCTTTTTTTCTTTTTCTTTTCTTTTTTTCAGTTCAACATTCCACCATCCCTCTATTTCTACACCTTCTCAACCCACTGCGTCAAAAATGACATTTCTCATTAAATTTGATGGGTGAAGGTGTTTTCAGTTAGGCTTCCTGACAGGTGGGCCTGTAAGTAAATTGACAATTAGATGAGATCCGCTGTTTTTTAATTTTAGCTTATAGTCTCTCGCGGTGTGACATGGGTTGGGTGGAATTTTCACGCCCAAGGAAAATCAATCAGAAAATAAATTGATTATGCATGTATGTATGTATGTATGTATGTACGTCTGTGCGTATAGTCACCCTATAAGTGTTACTGGTTCTATGCAACCAGATATTACCTGCAACATAATTGGATTATCGGCGACTAAACCGGTTCCCACACCAGGCATTTTTTTAATTTTTTTTTTTGCTAGGAAGATGGCTAGCCAAGCAGACGGATTCAAAACAAGATCTGTCACGGGGTAGATGAAGCCTTTCATGGAATCAACCTAGCACGAGCGTTGAGATGTATTCGTACCTGGGTTGATGTGCAGGAGCGCGGTAAAGCTCACTAGGCCCCTTCTTCTTTATATGCCGTGTCCCTTCAGGACGAAGGCAGTCATGGCTCTCCACATCCTCCTGTCGCTTATAGCAGCCAATAAATTTTGTCTTTCTGCTATTTCTCCCAAACCATTTTCCACCATCCATTTAACTCAAGCCCATCAAGTATGTTACGCGCTGTTTGTCTCTGTCCCTCTTTTCCTCAATCTACGCTGTGAGTATCAGATTTTCCAAGCCCTGAAATTCGAACTCTGCTCTCCGATTCCGCAATCCGAGCCGCTATCCATTACTCCATATTTTCTCTAAAAGCTAGTCGTTACTCACATGTTCGGTCCATCCTTCTGTAGAACTATATTTCAGTTGCTACAAGTCTCTTCTTGATCTTTGAGGAGATTGTTCAATATTCACTGTCATGTAGGATGACAGATATCACATAACAGTTCAGTACTCTTTTCTTTATTTCTAACGTAGTTTTTCTTTTCTCTTAATACTCTGCTTAGCTTTTGGAATGCATCTTCAGCCATCCAATGCGCCTTCGGATTTCAGTGTTACTCTGTCCGTCCTCTGTTAGAACACTTCCCAGATATTAAAATTGGGTTGGTGCATAATTATCAGACATTTAGGTGAGTTATTTGTTAATAGAAATGGCTGTTTTGTTTACTTTTTTTAATAAAAATATTATTTTATTTTCAGCTTATAAAAATACCCGTCGATAATCATATGCTCCGGAATAATCATTTAAAAATGTTATTGTTGAATTGTTGTTTCTTTTTTTCATAATAAATATTGTTTAAAAAAACGCCTGATAATTATGCACCAACCCAATACTTCTTTTAGTATCCCCGATTTGGAATTTGCATTTGGACCTGCCCCTTTTGCTAGCAACCATCTATTTGTTCTTCTGTGTATCCAAGTAGGAAAAAGAAAACTCTGATATAACAACTGCAGTTTGAAAAGATCCTCTAATGGTGACTGGTTCTTCGTTTTGTGTACATGTTTTTCTTGCTTAAAAAGCGGGATTGACCCAGTGTGACGTCTTACTCCAATTTCGAAATTTCATTCGCAAACATCTTTTGATATTGTAAGTAACAATCGAGTCTTGTAATGATATCTTACGATGGTCATATTCGACAACGAGTTAACAGCCAAGTAATGACTCCTAGTTTATTATGTAGAACATCGACGGAGGTTGGTCGTTATGTCAGTAGAGGTTGAATTGCAGTCGTGTTTCGAAACACGATTGCAATTGTGTAGCGATTTCGACATGTTTTTCGATGTAATTATCCTAAAATAAATAATATTGCTCTACTTTGTATTGAGCCCTCTTTTAAATTAAATGTTACAAACGTTGGAATTGTACTATATTCATTCTCATCTTACCTGTATATATATATATATATATATATATATATATATATATATATCCTACTGACACGCGTATATATATGTGTGTGTGTGTGTGTGCGTGCGTGTGTGTGTCAGTAGGATGTACAATAGCGTCAGAAACAAAAATCACGATAAAGGAAAAGTAGAAAATGTAAAAGCTTTTTAAAGACGCGTTTCGCCGACGTGTGTTACGTTCGGCTTCTTCGCGTGGAAATGAAAGACTGAACTGTGTAAATGAAATGCGTTGGAATTTTTGAGGATAAGATAGGCAATATATTAAATTACGTTATAGATAGATAGATAGATAGATAGATAGATAGATAGATAGATAGATAACTGCAAGCCTCTTCTGAACAAATGCATGCAGCTGAGAAATGATTGGGGAGGGGGGGTTTTCAAGGGAGGTAACTTTCAGAAGAGACAATTTCTGTGCACATCGGGTAACAATGTGAATGTAGTTTTATATTACTCAACTTATGTCATGGGACAAATGAGAGACACATTATAAAGTAATACGTTCATGCCTTTCCCTAGTCTATTGTTACAATTACTACTTCTGCAGCACTTGTGTTATACATTCATCCTTTGCGATCTGCATAACGCCACATTATTTGCCTTCTTAAAACAATGTCAAAAGATTCCATAATTGACTTTTTCACTTTCGTCTTTCTTGCAGTCGCCTTGCCATGTATCTTCCTCAAGCTGCTCATAGTACCGTTCCAAAGAGGCTTCTTCTGCGACGACGAGAGTATCATGTACCCGTATCATGAGAGCACCATTTCCACAGCGTTGGTCACAGCCGTTGGCCTCCTCGTACCCATCTTCTTTGTGAGTAGAACTTGGTTTTTACACAAGACTTGATCAGTTTTCAATACGCTCGAACCCTTTCATGAAACTTTTTTCTTCTTTTTTCGTTTTGTAATATCGTTCTTGTTGACTGAATGTTTGATAACATGCACAACTCTAACGCATTAAATCCAAAGCTATATTCATATCAACCCCCTACAAGGAACGAACTCAGTATTTACTTTTCGGCTTTATTCGTTTGAACATACCTTTAATCATTGATCTATGAAAGCTCATGTTTAGACATTTCTGAACAGCTTGGACGCCATGTATGACATTTGCATGTAAGTCTGGATCTGATAAGACTAATAAAAATTACAATGTTTCTTGTCCTCATAATGAATTTTAGTATCAATAATGGTCCCGTTCTTAGCCCCAAATTTGAAAACTTCGTTGAATATACAGCGTCTTAACTTATATAATTGAACAGTAACAGCGTTGATTGTGATTTTACACAATATCTGGTGAATATGGGGATCAATGGGATATGCGAGCTGAATGTTCCTGGAACCTGTTCGTTTGAACATACCTTTAATCATTGATCTATGAAAACTCTTGTTTAGACATTTCTGAACAGCTTGGACGTCGCTGATTGTGATTTAACACACTATTTTGCTCCACGAAGTAACAGTTCTGAGGAAGAAACAGAGTGGAACTTCATCCTTATTAATAGAATACGAAGGGGATGAGGATGATTCGTCTCTCGGTACGTGGCATGATGGGTCCTAACTGTGAAGGTCTAAACTAGTAGCAGTAAGGAATGTAGCTCGCCTGAGTATCTACCATGAAAATAGCAGTAGAGTAATGAGAGGCTAAAATCAGGTCAAAGGGGTTATAGAGTGGAGAATAATTCATCGCCCACAAGGCCGTGTAAACGTTTTTGGGTCTTATCAAGGCAGCGAAATAATTTTTGGTCAGCTCCAGCCCAATACTCCATTTTTCCTCTGATCTGACTAAAGAAGATCATGACAGGAGGAGTCATTTGCATTCGGCAGTGGCACATGAAACCGCCATTTTTGCACCATTTTCACGATGGATCGTCCATGCGAATGATAGGTTCGCTTTTTACGACTTATCAACCCATTGTAGGTTATTTAAAGCCAGAAAATATTTTTAGATTGTAAGAGTTGTTTTATTTTAGATAATAATGATTTAGTGACACAAGTCTTATTAATTAACCCATAGCTGAGGGGAGAAGAGATTAAGTCATACTTTTTCCCAAGACTATTTGCGCGTAAGTGAATATAACGGATCTGATTGGAATAGAAACTCCGCTCCACGAGCCATTATCCATTACACCACATACACATCCAAACTTACAGAATCTGGTAACCTCAAGCGGTCACCTATCTAGGTACTGACCAGGATCGCTATTGCTTAACTTCAGTGATCGTACAGGAACCGTTGTTTCAACGCTGTATGGCCGTAAGCCTATCATTTTGTTTGACGTAATGTGGGATGTAAACATCTTGATCGTGTCATTATTTTCTCTTCGAGCTCAGTTAGTTATGTGCCATGCATGATAGACGCTTAGGCGATCATGCATCTTTCGATACATGTCTGACGAGGCAAAATTTTTTCCGGCAGTAGGTTGCCATTTCTTGTATATAAAATTGTAATCATTGTACATATTCATTGGGGTTTAGTTTTTAAAAGGTGTTATTCACAACGCCCTCCCCCCGCCGGCACCAGACAAATTGAACATATGGTAACTTGTAAGACTTCATAGAGACTCTGAGGCATTATGGTGGCTGTAGTGAGAATGGTAAGTAAGAATGTGCTGTTTTGGTGTAAGAAATACTCAGATATGTTTGGGTCAGTAATTGTCAGTCAGTTATGTGCCATCGCTGTATGGCCGTAAGCCTATCATTTTGTTTGACGTAATGTGAGATGTAAACATCTTGATTGTGTCATTATTTTCTCTTCGAGCTCAGTTAGTTATGTGCCATGCGTGATAGACGCTTAGGTGATCATGCATCTTTCGATACATGACTGACGAGGCAGATTTTTTCCCGCAGTAGGTTGTCATTTCTTTCTGCGCTAGACCAGTTGCCATCCAAGGCTATAGAACCCGGTCTATGAAAGGGAGGAGAAGAGGAGGAGTCATACCTTTCCCAAGACTATTAGCACGCAAGTGAATGTAATGGATTCGACTGGAATTCGAACTCGGCTCTCTGATTCCCCAATCCGAGCCGCTTTCCATTACTCCACTAGGCTATTTCAGTTGTTTCTGCGGTTCTAAAATGAGTTCCAATTCCAGTCGAGTTTTTTTTTATATTCACTTACGCGCACCTACCCTTGCGAAAGGTATGAATCCACCTCTTCTCCCCCTCTCCAGCTTTTGGTTAATTATATTCGGACTATTGACCTTATCTTTGTTGTTGTTACTACAACGTTTCAACCATTGTGCCCTCGGACCTTCATCAGATGTATGTCGATCTGACTAACCAACAAGGAATTCTGAATGGAACACTTTATTTAATCTACAGAGATAGACTGTTCTTATTCCACTGCTGTCTGGGGATATTGTCCAGTTCTTACTTATACTACTGCTCAGTTATTGCTTTTCCGTTTCCACTGGATTCAAGTAAACACTGCCCGACTCAGAGATTGAACGTACAACTACTATGCCACCAGATCATTCTCCCGTAGGACAATTTTCTGCAGTGAACGTGAAGCCTAACCTGCCTGCTGATTAATGCTGCTGCTGTCTGTCATGTCTACGGATATTGTCTAGTTATTATTCTATTTAGTACTATTCAGTTATTGCTTACCCGTTTCCACTGCGTGCAAGTACACGTTGCTCAACCCAGAGATTGATCTCACAACCACTATGCCACCAAATACCCCAGGCCATTATCTACTAGGCCATTATCCAGTAGGACGAATGTTTGCTGTTTATTTTTATTTTATTTATTTGATATTAGAAACTATTTGGATGATTTTACGTTTCTTTCTTTGCATGCTCTCCCCACTTCAACGGCAGATGACAGTGTGTGAAAAGTTCTCCACGCGACAACCGAAATGTGAGTACGTTTGTGTGATCGGTAGCAAGAAGAAGTACGTACCTCCGTGGATTGGCCGGCTGTATAGCACTGTGGGGATCTTCGTCTTTGGCGCTGTTGTCACAAAGCTACTGACGGACGTTGCCAAGTACACCGTCGGGCGGTTACGGCCTCATTTTCTTGACGTCTGCAAACCTGACGTGTCAACGTACAACTGTTCACAAGGATATATAACGAAGTTCACCTGTACGGGAACGAATAAAGAACTCATTGAAGACGCAAGGTAAAAAAAGGCTTATCTCTCTCTTTCTCTTTCTTTATATATATATATATATATATATATATATATATATATATATATATATAAACATAAAATATTAGGCAGCATATAATTTATATACAAAGAAATAATCACACATAGAATCAATCAGCAATATTAATGCTATTATTGGCGACATCCATCTCTAGTAGTGTATAATATTGCTGATTGATTCTATGTGTGATTATTTCTTTGTATATATATATATATATATATATATATATATATATATATATATATATATATATATATATATATCATCCCTCTCTCTCTTTATCTATTTCTCTATCAACCTATCTATCAACTTCACTCTCTCTCTCTATATATATATATATTTATCTATCAACTTCACTCTCTCTTTCTTTCTCTCTATATATATATCAACATTACCCTCTCTCCCCATACAAACACACACACACACATATATATATATATATATCAACCTCTCTGTGTGTCTCTCGCTATATATATATATATATATATATATATATTTCTATCAACCTCACACTCACACTCCTTCTCTCTCTCTCTCTCTCTCTCTCTCTCTCTCTCTCTCTCTCTCTCTCAAATATGAAGGTCACTGGGCCTTATACTACCACGCTGGCCTATGATGTGCTTTGAACTCAAAGTTGTCCTTCTCCGAGATCGGTTGTCCTACCAGGGCTAGAGAGCCAAGTTTGCCCTATTATTTAACCAATAGCTAGGTTCAAAATAGACGCATTCATGCTTTTATCAAGAAATCAAAGTGAACGCAACAGCACCAACCGGTATTTGATTTCGGTCTCCCGATTCAATCTTCCGCGCCGATAACGATATATATATATATATATATATATATATATATATATATATATATATATAATATATATATATATACTGACGATTGCGTCTAGCATGAAACAGCCTGTCGCCTCTGAGTGTTGACTTCAATGTTCACTTTTATATTCATATTTACATACGCTCTATATCTGATATTGAACATTTTATCCCATAAATATAGCACACTTTAAAACTATATTTCTGCATATATATATATATTAGTCGGGTGAATAAACTATTAAGATTTTAAATATTTCTTTATGTCCTAGATAAATATGTTTATTACAATAATAGTTATATTTAGTCCTGAAACTACTTACTTAAAAAATTAAATATTTAAGTTAATAACAAAATTTTTTTCAGACATCGAATTTTCTATCAAACATTGTAAACTATCTTTTACATAATTTTGTTAAAACAAAATTATAACAACTCCATCTCTCTTTCCCCCTCCCCCCTATCCCTCTCTTTACCGTAAGGCTCACTTGTATACATTTTCGACAATTCATTTCCGTTTTATTAACCATCTAAAGAGGCCAAGTTTTCTGTCACTCCTCCTACTCCAATATAAAACATACTTAAGAGAGATATAAAATTAACCCCTCCCTATACTTTATATTGTCTGGTTAACTACCACTCTCAACCCCCTCTATTAAATTACAAAAATTACACTACCCACCAATTTCTAATCCCATTTTTTTTTCTCATTTCGTTGTTGGAAGATTTACCTGATGATCCTGAATCCTTAAAAAAGGATTTAGGTGAAATAAATTATCGTAATGGTACATTAAAGTGATTTGTTTTTCATTACATTATATATATATATATATATATATATATATATATATATATATATATATATATATATATATATATATATATATATATATACGGAGTCCACCCCAAAATTTTTTACATACTTCAAGAAAGGAAAAATTTGTATACTAAATTTCTTTAGATATCACGAGATTAATACAAGTTACATTTAGTTAGAGTTTAGATAGAGTTTAACGCCATCTATGACATCCATATTAAAGTCACGATCAGTCGAGTCCATTTTAAAATATGACTCGAGTTTATAGATTAATGTTTTGTTTTTGTAGCAATGTGGGCCGAAGTCTGTACTAAATCTGTAAGAACTAATCCGTACACCGACGTCATTGAATTGTTAACTGACATTTTATTATTGAATTCCTATCACATTTTATTATTGAAGTACTATACATTACTATCGATTTGGGCACCTCGAGGTGGTGTAATGGCTAGCAAGCTTGTCTCGCTAGAACAATTATGATTGGGTAGTGAGTTCGATCCTCACTGGCTACCCCCTACTTTCGGCCTTGTGCCACATCTAAGCTACGCTTGGAAAATCACTATTACTATCGATTAGCATTGTAAATAGCAACTGATTTTAAGCATTGTAAATAGCAACTGATTTTTAATCAGCACAGAGAAACGTTTCATCCTGCCGCCAACATGTCTGACCCTAGGCTTCTTAAGAGCAACACACAGCTCCTTCTTGGCCACACGTTTTCAATGTTGGATCACTGTGTAGTGTCGGAAAATTTATTTTCTCGTCGGAGTTCATTTTGCACATTCAAATCTACCAATTCATCCGCGCATTGAATATTGCTGCTATTTCTAGTTTCATGCTTCTGCTATTCATCACGTGGTTTTTGACAAAATACAAAAAAAGGATCTGCAACATAAGCTGACCTGGCATCTCTATTTCAGTCACTTTCTCACCGATGCGGCGTGACTTCTCTCTGTCTTTTCTACAAATATTTTCATGGCAATTGCTCTAACGAGCTTTATTCGCTGGTGCCATGACTACATGAATTTAAGCGTGCTACTAGATTGGCATCTCGGTCCCACCCTTTTACTGTTGAAATAGTTAAATGTAATCACTGGTTCTACTCCAACAGTTTCTTTTCTCGCACTTACCGCGTGTGGAAAACTCTTCCGTTTACTTGCTTCCCTAATAACTACAATCTTTAAAAATTTAAATGTAACATCAATCGCCATCTTCTATCTTCTTGAATCCCGTTTATCTTTCTTCCTTTTTTCGCAGGGGTTTACGGGGAATGAAAGGGGAGTATAAGGCGGATTGAGGAATCCGCCTTATACTCAGTCTTTTCTTCCCCTTTCATTTCCCGTAAACCCCTGCGAAAAAAGGAAAAAAGATGAACGGGATTTTTGCGTGGACTCCGTATATATATATATATATATATATATATATATATGCAGAAATATAGTTTTAAAGTGTGGTATATTTATTGGATAAAATGCCCCATATCATATACACAGCGTATGTAAATATAAATATAAAAGTGAATATTGAAGTCAACACACAGAGGCGACAGGCTGTTTCATGCTCGACGCAATCGTAAACCCCTGCGTACTGGTGGTATTTCCGCCTTGCTTGGGGTGAAATGATTAAAAAAAGAGGAGTGGGTAAGCATACAAGGCATGAGCTAGAGAATTGCCAGTGCTTGTGAACAAATGAGAAAATAGTACGCTACTATAAACTAGATTTGGTTTGGTTTGGTTTGGTTTGTTTTACGGCATATCAACACCTCAATGGGTCATTTAATGCAGACACTTTTTTTTCTGGTAATATTTTTGTTTTGTCAATATTTTTTCCTCAAAAACGTATAGCTGGTAATATCATTTTTTCAAAAACGTATTATCAGAGGCCTTGCTGTTGGACGTATTTTATCTTCTTGCCCAGGACGCGGGTGTAGTTTATCGTCATACCCAGGACGCGGAAGTAGTTTATCGTCATACCCAGGACGCGAATGTAATCTGAATGTTAATTATTTGCCCATAGCTGTGGCCCTAACAGGTGCTACCACCCCGGGGTCAGGGTAGACCTGGGAACACCAGCAATTAAGAGATGGTTCCACGCTCCTCAAAACCTCCTGATCAGAGGCCTTGCTGTTGGACGTAGTTTATCGTCATACCCAGGACGGTTTGGTTTGGTTTGGTTTGGTTTACGGTATATCAACCTCTAATGCCAAGATTTTTATTGCTGGTAATTTCTTTCTTCAAAAAGTTATTGCTGCTAATAACCATTTATAAAAAAAGTATTGCTGGTATTAAAACCTATTTTTGTACTTTCATAGTGTTTTGACCTCAGTTTGGGTGTCAACTATTTACCCGTAGCTGGGCCCCTAACAGGGTGGACCTGGGAACACCAGCAATTAAGAGGTGGTTTCACGCTCCTCAAAACCTCCTGATCAGAGGGCTTACTGTTTGACGTAGTTTATCGTCATACCCAGGACGGCTATAAATTAAGGGTATTCAGTTTACTTATTAATATAAAACCTACATGATTGGGGTAAATTTATTTAAAAACAAAAAAAAATCCTTTGAAAATCGGAGTGCTAGTGATTTATCTTTTATGAGGAATAAGTACAAGAACTATTGGTAAAATAGTTTTATTATATTTACAGCAGGTAGACTGTAGAAATCTGCTTCAAATGATTTTACTATAGAAATGCACAGCAAACCAGAAAGACAAAAACATTCACAACAATGAGAAAATGAATTTTATTATATGTGAAATGGAGATTGTCATTCTTGAAGGCTGGCGTTGTTGAGGCGAATGATGACATCATCAGAAAAGTCGAATTCTCGTTTAGATGTCGTGCCTATGTATTTAATTATGTCGAATGTCTATTTGTTTGGCTTCCTTGTTTTTCTACTTTCCTAACATGAAGTTGCCTCTTGAAATAAAAGCACACACTGCTTTCTGTAGGCAAAAATAAATACTAAATAAAATGAAAAGAATTAAAAAGCAGATGACAGCAAACCAAGTGGGCAACGAAAATCAAACTAGAAATTTCTCCTTCTCTCCATTTTTATTACGACCAACTTAACGCCATCAAAACACTTCAACTACTACAATTACAAAACCAGTCAGTCTAGCAGCCAATGTCACTGGGGTAGGTGTTACGGCTCATCTGAGGTGAAAAACATATATGAATCAAGCCAGGGGAGATCGGGAGATGCAGGGTGGTTCAGACTGGTATCAGTGTTTTTAAAACCGGAATCGATGAACAGGGTTCGAATTTCGGCTCGGGTTAAAGCCTTTTTGTCACAGTGTCAGAATAATAGAAAAACATACGACGAAACTTGATAGAGAAGGGAATAGGCGAGTAGGAATCTGGGCTAACCACTCTCCCATAGATAATTAAAGTATTAGCATGTAAAAGCTGTCAGCCCCTATCCACCGCTATATACACACTGAATTAATCGTGGTAGGAGCCAATAATAATTTCAAGAATGCTTTCCCACAGGCTCAACTTTACAAGCCTATTGTTACTCTATCGCTCTTTCCGTGGTAAACATTTACATAAACTCCATTCTTTAGTTCCGACCTTCCCGACAACAAAAAGTAAATTAGAAATATCTTCATATATGAAGATATATGAATAAAGCATTTTTTTAAGTATTTCACCCCAAGCAAGGCGGGAGTGCCATTACCACGCAAGGAGTTACAGAGAGTGAGAGCAAGAGTAAAAAGGGTTGTTTCAGGAAAGGGTATAGATAAGGACGGGGATAGGGATCAAGGTATCAGAAAGACTATAAAAACCACAGAAAACTGCCGAGTTCTGGGAGGATGTAATCATGAAGAAGCTTCAAAGATGGCGAACATAGTGGATCAAAATGGCGCCTATGTGGTTGAATGAATCTATGTACAAATACCTAAATACGGTTTTTAAATTTTACTTAAAAGCGCTACGGAGTTTTGTTGCAACCCAATACATTCCGGTTAAATTGTACTTTCAACGGCTGAATGTCAAACGAGACAAAATGGCAGATGTGCGGTTAAATAAATCTATGTACATATATCTATTAGGTTGGTGCAAAAATAATGACGTAATACTGTCGTTTTTTGACGTATTTTTAACGTCAAAAAAACGACATTATTACGTCATTATTTTTGCACCAACTTAATAAATATTGTCTTTGAATTTCACTTAAAAAAAGAAGAAAAAAAAATGAAAAAGAAAATGCTACTAACTTTTGTTCCGACCCGATAGCAAAACCTTCTGCTGAAAAAGACCTGGTTTTAGCGTTGGGAGCAGTTTGACATAGAGTGATAACCGTTGCTTTTTTATGTCTATTGTTAAAATAAAATTCCCATTCGCCATTCTTATTCGGTCAGGAAATGGAGCTGGGGGGAGGTTATTACCTGCTCACTAGACTGTTACAAGTGGTTGAACGTTGTGCTCAGTTCTATGGGGAGAGTTCATGAGTAACCCCAAAATTTCCTTCTAAGATTTCTCTTTAGTTTGCTCCAGATGTTACCATCTAGTTGAATGTGATTCATGGTGCCTCTAATGCTCTGATCATTGTATGTTCAAGACACGCCTTCTAAAAGATGATTATCGAAAACGAACAGTTTTTCACAACGAGCTGTTTCAGAAAGCCTTTTAAACTAAATATTTTACTAAACTATCTTTGGCATTTACACATAGCCACTGCAACGGGGTCTGCCGCACTTCATTGTATTGTTGCCCTTATTAAATTCATGCAACATGAAACGGTGTAAGCATGAGACTTACTCTTCAGCTGTGATTAATTTATTTATCATCTCTCAGTTGCATCTCTGTCTTTGGACAGAGTGCACTCAGGGGCGACTCCGTCAAAGGACAGAGTCGCAACTGAGGAAAATTATAGTGAGAGGTGCCCAGCCCTGGGGAACCGTTGCCTAGGCCCTCGCTCTCTCTTTGCACCAGAGAGAGGGATCGGTGCTCGCACCGAGGCCAGCGCAACCGACAGTTGCGGGGGCTTCGGGCAATTTTTGTTCCTGGCCCAGGTGTACGCGCTTGGGTCCCCACCATAAAAAAAGACACAACTCGTCTTAGTGGGGAGACAGAGTAATTACCTAGTCTTCAGCTGTGATTAAACGCTATCAACAAGTATAATCAATACGGGTCGTAATGGTAGCCAATGTCTAAAACGACTTTAAGCCCGTTGTTAACTGTATCAAAAGGTGACTTGTTAATTTTAACGCCTCTAAAACTAAACTTCTCTCCATTAATCATCTGAGAAACTCCTCTCTGCCTTCCATCAGTATGGCTGATGCTAACCTCCAAGAAAGAGATCAGCTGACATGAAATGGAAAGACTATCTTGAATCTATTGCTAGGTTAGCTGTTAAGAAAGTTGGTTCACTGTGTTGTGCGAGATAATTTTCTCTCCGGAATCTATCTTATATATCTATAAGTCTACTATGCTTACGATATTGCTGCCACATACAGTAGCACGGAAAAGTCTACAACACATTACAAAAAAGTTTTTTTAGTTATTTCTAATACAGTTATATTAATTAAACTTTTACTACTCATAGAACATATATTTAGGTATTCAGTCAAACAATCAGATTAAAAAAAAACAAAAAAACTTCAAAAAAGTATCCCACAAAGAAAAACCGATATTACTCAAAAGTTAACAACACATTTTTTTATTTACAACAGCTTTTTTATAAAAGTGTTCAGTTTTTACTAGAATGTTCCAAATTAGGATGCGGTTGTTTTTTAAAACGTTCCAAATTAATTTTATGATTACTTTTAGCAATGATTAAAAGTATTGCGTCATTCTTTTCTGTCAACTGGCCTTTAAACATTAACAAAATGAGGAAAAGCAAAATAATTGATCAAAATCTCCGTAGACGTATTTTTGACCTTCATACAAATGAACTTGTTTATAAGAAGATATCTAGTCAGTTAAATTGTTTTTTCTTCGTAGGATAATTTTATTGATTATTTTTTAAAAATCTGATTGACATGTTTCATTAAATAATATAGACAAGTTTTGTTTTTTTATTTTAAGTAAGTTCCTTTCATATTGTCTGATAAGCTTAATAACATTATCATTGAAAGACGAAAGGAAATCACCATATTGATACATGTTTAAATCCAATCTAAGCTTTCGGCTTACATATGCCATTATCAAAGGTGACAATTACTTTTCAGTATATTAAACAATACACGGACAAAACAATAATGATAATCTGTTTTTGTTGCATGAAAAATTTCAAAGCAACGACTAACTTTCGTCTTCCAATGATAATGTTATTAAGCTTATCAGACAATATCAAAGGAACTTACTTAAAATAAATAGACAAAACTTCCCTTTTATTTTTATTTTCTTCTATTTCCAGAAATGTTTTTTTTTTTTTTTTTGACAATTTCAATTTCTTTCTCTTTTTCAGATTATCGTTTCTATCGGGCCATTCATCATTTGCCATGTACTCTATGTTATATCTGGCGGTAAGTATTTTTTTTTTACAATAAAAAGCAATGAACTTTAAGAAATTACAGCAAAAATATCAAAAATCTTTCGTGGTACACCAAAGATTTGCCCGTGTACTGATCATACTTCCAAAACAATTCGCTGATAATACACTATCCGGCTACGTGTTTCCGAGCACACCCGTCTACTAGGGTGATTAGTGAGTCCCTATTTCAGACGCCTGCTCAGGCATATTTGTGTTTGCTCGAAGCCGAAGAACCCTGTTTGTTGTTTATACTGCAACTATGTAGTTTCTGGAAGTAAGCGCATAATTCGGCGTGACAAGCTTACAAACTGAAAAGGGCGAAATTTTTCAGATGTTTCCAAAAATCGGATCACACAAAAGTATCGTATCTTATATCCAGCTTTTACTTCTAATGTATAAACACCGGTAATATATTGACTGTCCTCTAACCACCCTAGTAACCAGTTCCTGCTGGACGAACCTGCGTCCCCTTTGTAGGAGAAACCGCCGTTTGATCCAGTGTGCCGGAGTGCACAATTTTTTTATTAAGTTTTCTCCAGTATACATGCCGATAGACACTATTTAAAATAAAAAAAGCATGGCGTCTATTTCAAACACGGGTATCCACTATTTGAAGTAATAAAAATATCGGATTAAATATGAATCTACTAATCATATATATATATATATATATAAGTGAAAATTGAAGTCAACACTCAGAGGAGACAGGCTGTTTCATGCTAGACACAATCGCCAGGCCGCCTGACGATTGCGTTTAGCATGAAACAGCCTGTCGCCTCTGAGTGTTGACTTCAATGTTCACTTTTATATTTATATTTGCATACGCTCTATCCCTGATATTGAGAACTTTATCCCATAAATATATCACACCTTAAAAGTATATTTCTTCATATATATATATATATATATATATATATATATATATATATATATATATATATATATATATATATATATATACCGTATATTTCGGCGTAAAAATCGACTTTTTAAACTTAACTCCCCTCCCACTTCAAAAATGGGACGGGGGGGGGGCGTCTTATACTTCAGGTATAAAATGTGAACCTTAAATCCTGTGGTTTATGGTAAGTTGTTAGAATGGGAGATATTTGATGGTCGGCTAATCCCTTCCTTGGTAACTGCCAACACAAATAAGTTCTACTCTAATAAGTTGATTCACATTATTATAATAAAATATTAAAAATGTAGAGTAATAAAAGTACTATTACCTCATATAATATATGCGTCTAAAGAAGCCGTTTATAGAGCGCATTCGAGAACAGTTGAACGAATGGATGGTTAGCGGGAA